>JAOSBN010000177.1:8396679-8420066 GCA_027563595.1 Erythroxylum suave
AATCAAAGGGTAGTTGAACTTGAATACCTTTGAATAGTCAGCTTCTTCAGGATACTTCTGATATTGAGAAGTTGATTACATCGGATACGTAGATGGAAAGACTGTTGAAGTCGAGCCATATACTGTCCTGGTTTGAGCAGAGTGCATATCAGCTTCAATCTGTTTGACAATTCCTTGTATCCTTTGTATCTCTTTTACTTTAAAGTTAAATTCGGGCCCCATGTAATGGGCTGAGATGTATTGACGAAGTTTAGCATCAAGATTTTGAATCTGCTGTTTGTAAGCTTGATACATCTGTTGAATCTGTATTGTAACTTAATCGACTTTATAGTGTGTAGCAATATTCTGTTGACTGATTCCATCCAACTTTGAATCAATCCTTTTGAGAACTTTGTTCTGTGCTACAGCATTTGATGTTTGCCAATTTAGCACTTCATTTGAAAGATTTGATACAAGAGTACCTTATAAAGTGATTCCTGTTGCTTAGATATATGGGTTAAAGATAACCTTCTGTGATTCATCAGTACTCCTAGATAGTTGAGAAAAGTCATCCTCGTATGACCTTACCATCATACAGGGTATAGGAGTAGGAGTCAATGCAGGAATAGTTGAATTTGGCTTACATGTATCTTTCAGCATCTCATGTAAAGATCTAGGTTGAGATCTGGAGATCTATTCAACACGACCTGTGACTGTTAAAGAAGTATGAGATCTGATACGTCCTTCATCTGGATCTGGAAGTTGCTCACCTTTCAGTAAATAAGATTGTTGTGAGGATAATTTCCCCTCCTTTAGTTGAGGAGATTGGTCATAGCCATACCAAGAGCTGGCTTCCCCCTTCAGTAAGTGATTTGTCCTCGAGTATACTCCAGAAGATGGATCGGGATCATCCTGGTGTGGATGATAGAAGTGAGAAGGTCTGTACTTAGATTTGGGCTTTTTCTTCTTCCTTCTCCTTCGATAGTAGTCATCATCATCGTCACTATCTGTATCTGGGTCAAGATAGACTTCACAGTTGGGCTCACATATAGATAGGTCAGTATCCCATATAAAGTGTCCACAATGATGGCTGATGTAGACTGGGTCTCCATTAGATTTAAAATAATGAACAGGAGGACCATCTTTACCTTCCGTATATTCAAATACGGGCTAGATAGGTTGAATCATCATGATTGCCCCAAATGTGCTAGATCGGGCTCCAGATGTAGAAGATTGGGTTAAATCTTCTGAGTTGGGCTGAGTATAGATGGATCGGATGCTTCCATCTCTTAGAGTCTACAAAATCGGTGGAGTAATAGTGTGAAAAGAGTGTCGGTGAGGCGCGTGGAACATTTTCTGGTATTTGGTGATCCATTCTGTTGGCATCAACTTTTCAAGCTCCACTTTTGGTAACTGCTTTGGGATCTGGATGATAGTAGTCTAATCATTAGATCGATCAGCAACCATATACAGTGCATCCGAAGTAGAATTAGGGAAGTTGAGGTCCATCGCATGATTTTGTAGATGGTATATCATCTGGTGATGTAAAGTAGCCATGATGGCTTGCGGATCTTGATCTACTCCAGTGATCTGGGTCTGAACTTATAGACGTTCAAATAACATGGAATCATCCAACCTGATGTTGAAATCAGATGCTATGGTCAATATGATACTTCCATTATTGAGAGTTGTCAACAGGGTATCAATCAAGGCATTTTGGTATGTAGTGTAGGCAGTGTCGATGAGAGATATCCTGGCTGTTGCAGGTATTCCCTTTCGTCCGTGAAGAGTAAGAACAAAGCATATTGCTTCGACTTGTAAGTGTGTATGATTATGATCCTTCCATAGAGAGATCAGATCTTTAGGGATTTCGAGCTTTACGTACTGTTCTACAGTTGTAGATCTAAGACCACACTATTCTAATTTGGAACTCTGGATGATTTCCTTTACTCTTGGCCTATGGTAGACAAGATAATACAAATACTTCTCATCCATGTATGGTCACGACTGTAGATACTATAAGGACTCAACAAAGGTAAAGAAGACTCACAAATACGGTTTTCTACAGGCACATGGGTGATTTCTACAAGATTTTCTATTCTATTTGATAACACATGCTTTACAGACGACGGTAAACTAGACAAAGACAAACTGAAAGATAAATGAACTAGATCTTGTGTTTCCATACTCATGGGTGTCTCTCTCCCTACTCACTCAGTCTTAACTATAGTGTTACCTCTCTCTTGATATGAAAGAATGGCTCTGATACCATAGGGACGCTATGGTATGACCTCCCGGGGCTGCAAATAGTAACCTGGTTCCAAGATTCCCTTTTTGTCGTGGAACTATTTGCTTTAAGACTTTTGTACAAAGTAGGTTACTTTTCACTGTGTAATTTAGGAAAAGTAGATGCTTGTAATGTTTACTTTTGACAAAGTCATTTACTTTTGTTAAAGTAGGAATGATTAGATTCCTTAGGCTTTTTACGTTTGTAGCCTTGGCTTTGCCTATATAAGCAAGCCTCCTCTTCATTTGTAATCATCGGTTGTTTATGTATAAACATCGCTTGCTTTGAATTAATGAAGTTTCTCTTGTGTGTTTAGCTTTCTCTCTCATCCCTGAAAACTTCAATCTATAGTGTTGTTCTTGACTTGGTATAGGACAAGTATGCTCTACACTCGCCTCTTCTGAGCACTTGTGTATCAAAACGTCTATATGACAATCTAGGACTGTTCTCTGCCAATCAATTCCACTGTATGAAATTAGAACTAACGGGGAAAGAAGATAGTTACTAAGGGAGTAAGGTTCCTAAGAGGAAGGATGAGAGTTGAGCCCGTTGAGCCAAGGGGCCATGTAAGGACGTGTTATCTCGTCTATCATACCTGGAACGTACAATACCACTAGCTTGTAGTTCACCTTAGGAAGCGTATAGTCTCCGGAAAGGTGTTGTTTGAGGGGTACTTGTCATATGTCTAGGACATATTGTTGTACTTTGGAAGTACGTATCCCCTGATTCCCTATGTCTCTGCCTTTGTCTATAAGAGTTAGTGCTCTCGTGAAGCAAATGTAATCAATTTTTCCTATTCATTCTTTTAATAACTTTGAAGATCTTATTGAGGAACAATCCAATGAAGATGAAAACATTAACTTCGTTGTTTTTGTTACGACCTCTGAAGATGAATCCTCTTATTCCTCTATCTCTTTAGGGGATGATTCTCTATACATGCTACAACAGACCTGCATGAAATTGGATTGTACTGTAGTCCAATGACCATATATCCAGATCCAACGCTTTATGATCGCCCCATAAAAAATATTGGATTTATGGATACTAAATCCAACCATATGATTATGAAGCCTAACATTTTATCTTTTGAGGCATGGACCTCACATGATTAGTATTTTACTGTTTTAGATGACAATTCATTCAAGATCGATTTAATTACAAAGAGAAAGATCAGGATACAATTCTTTCCACAGTGTACAGTTTGGACTATAAGTGCTTGGTAGCAATCTACCTGGCCTAGATATTCTCATTAGTATGGATGTATACAGTAAAGCCTCACCTTTGTAGATCATACCCATAGGCCTCAAATGTCGATCATTTTTTATTCCCTACACTGAAATGAAAAATGTGTTTGAACTTTCTCAATATCTTACACCATATACCTCATTGTAAGATAAATTGTTAGACTACTGTCCTGAATCACATGCACATTTTTCTTATCTATATCCTCTTTAGAAAAATGCTGACTTTTTCATAAGCCTATCTTTTAAAAAGAATGAGGATATCAATCCTATGAAAGTTACACATCCAAGGATGAACCCTGATGACGTCAAACTTGCATAAGTCGAGTGTGCTATCCTTCTGAAGCAAGGACTCATTGAGCCCACAAAGTCATATTGGGCTTGCTAGGCCTTTTATGTAAACAAATGTTCAGAGAAAAAGCGTGGTAAAAAGAGATTGGTGATTGATTACAAGCCTTTGAATTCATTACTGCAAGATGACAAGTTTCCTCTCCCTAAGATCAATACTTAGGTACCATTTTTAAAAGAAGCTATTATCTTTTCCAAGTTTGATCTTAAGGCAAGATTTTAACAAATGGGTATTCAACCAACTGAGCAGTACAAATCTGCATTCTACATTCTCAATGCACAATACCAATAGACTTTTATGTCATAGCCTCATCACTGTTTCAAAGAACCATGACCAAGATCTATGAGCCTATCCTCAACAGTGCAATCATCTACATTAATGACATTCTCCTGTTCTCAAAGACCTATGAAGAACATCAGGCCTTACTTTAACAATTCTTTGATCTTACTAAACAATATGACATCATGCTTTCAACCTCTAAAAGAATCATTGGTACAAAGGAGATTGAATTTATGAGTATGCATTTCAAAGATGGATTATACCAACCTTGTCCACATATTGCACAAGAGTTGTTATACTTTTGTGGTGAAAATCTCACTGTGAAACAAATACAACAATTTATTGGGACTGCTAATTACATTCATGAGTTCATACCATATGTGGTAGCTTACACTTCATGTTTATCCAAGTTGCTAAAAAAGAATCCACCACCTTGGCATTTAGAGCAAATGAAGGTTGTCTAGCATTTAAAGCACATTTGTCAAGACCCTCCACCTTTAAAAATTCCTGACATGGGACAATGGATAATGTAGACAAATGCTAGTGACCATTATTGGGGTATTGTACTTATCAAAGAAATCAATGACAAGCGCTATTATTGTGGTCATGCAAGTGGCCAATTTTGAACCTCTGAATGCCACTGCCATATCAGTTACAAAGAAATCTTAGCTGTTAAAAGAGATATTGAAAAGTTTGCTTTCCACTTTGCTCCTTATCATTTTGTTATTGAAATGAATAACACTTCATTTTCCAATATTCTTGATCAACCCAAGAGGTATCTTCCCGATAGTCAATTGCTTCGTTGGCAGGAATGATTTTCTCATTATAAATTCTCCATTCGTCACATTAAAGGTCACCAAAACACACTTGCTGATTTTCTCTCTGGACCTACCAAACCTATCTTGTTTCTTTCCTCTTCTCTAAAACATTCAATTCCTCTTTTTTGGCTAATAGAGTTTGCCAAGTTTGCGAAATTTAAAAAAGAATTTCCCTCTTTGTTTTCTACTCCTCCAACCACTATTGTAGACCTCTTCCCCCTTCTGCATCAAAGTTTGTTTTACTATCTTTATCTCACACTTTTCAATTTTGATATCATACCCACTCCTAGTTATTTTGATGCTCTTGCTCCTATAAACTAATGTATCACCTTTTATGATACTCTCAATGATACTACCTTATGGCATTTTTAAGCTTTGTCTGCCCTATATGCTTGCTCTGTCTCTCTATCAACCCTCCATGTTTATCATCATTTATCTGATCCTACAAATGTCAACTCTCTTTTATGGACTTTTTTAGAATGGTTTCAGCCATTATCTAAATGGCATGTGGACATGTCTTAACTCTTAACTCATTATCATTTATGTGACACTGCTTTAGCTGATCACAAAGTTTATGTCATTTATATCATACACCGTCCCTACTGTATGAGTACTTCTGGACATTTGTGTATGTTAAATCATCTTCAACATTTGCGAACCACCCTTGATTGATCTACAGAATGTACACAGTTAATGGCAAACTTACATTATTTCTTAGACCAACTCAATCAATCCCTAAGCCTATCTCCATCCAACATCTATACATCTCTTGGTCCATATTTTGGAGATATTGCTCTTCACACTCTAATTCTTACTCCATCATTTGACCATTGGGCATCGGTGGCTCCCTTTAATGTTATCAACATTCGAGCTGGTGAAGTTCTTTGTCTTGTGCATTGCGAGTCTATAGCTTTTAGCGTACCATCTAGCCCTGTTCAAGACCCCATTTCTATTTCTAGCCTATGGCCTTCTACTTGGACTACAACTGATATCAACCACATTCTTGAGCAAATTAACAATGAAATGACATTGACGAATGAATCTAATTGTGACAACAACCTCACTTTAGCACTCTAAAATGGACCTCTTTTTTTTAGGTGTTTTCTTTTCTGAGTCTTTTGACGAAAGAGAATCTTTGCAACCTACAAACCACTATATAAGATTCCTTTTTATCATCATTTGTTTTTTAGAAAGTTGTTTGCATTTTCAAAGTAGCTTTGAGAAAGGTGTGATCATTGTACTTAAAGTTGCTTTCTTTTTTAAAGTTATAATCAGTGTGTTTTTGAGTATTTTACTTTTCTATCCTTGCTTTACCTATAAAAGCAAGGTTCCTCTTCTATTGTAAGCAGACAGAAGGCAGAAGGCAGAAGTTCAATGTTTGATTTCAATGAATATTAGTTTATGTGTTTTCCATTCTCTCTAAATTCTCCATCTCCTAAAAGCTTAAGTCTTTAATGATGTTACTTTTTGTTATTATACAGAGATAAGTATGCTCTATACTTACCTCTTCTAAGAATCTTGTATATTAGAAAGTCTAAGATAACTTATAATTGTATAAAACAATTCTATTCTGCTATGAAAATAAAGTTTAACAAAAAAAAAAGAGTGTAAATACTATTGCGAATATTGTTTTAAAAGAGGAAAAATAGTTATGACACATTGATATTTTCCTTTTTATTCTGGAAAAGGCACTCGGTTATTCACTTCATAGTTCCACCTCGGACAAGGATTCAATTTGCATCGTCTGCATATAAACACACCCAAAATCAGCTAGTGGTGACATAAACCAACCAACCAGTACGTTGGTATCTTATTCAGCTAAGGCCTCCCTGTTATCTCAAGCAGAAGGCTGTTCTGTTCAACTGAATCAAAGGTAAGCTTTCAGATTTTCTAGTTGAATAATCCTCTTCTACGGTATTTCCATTATCATCTACAAGAAAATAAAAAGTTTTTGAAGTTGATAACAAGAAAAAAAAAAAAAAGGATGAATCTTTCATAGCTTCCTGCTCTCAAGTGTGGAACTTTAGCGGCTTCATGTGTTGTTCACTCAATCTGGGATGGTGGCAAAGAAGCAAAGTAGCTAACTGGCAAGAGAAAAACTCGAATCTATGTGTTGTGTTGGTTCGTATGCACTGGTGATGTTGGCAAGTTTTCAAGCAGCTTTATAACAAAACAACAAAATAAAAGCTAGTTGTCTGGGAAAAGCGTGGAATAATGTGTCACAATCAATCAACACCTCCGCCCCCCACCTGATCTTCTCCTCTAGGCCCCACCTCCTCTCCTCTTGCTCTAACCAATCCACGTATCTTCATCCCCGTGTTCTTTTAGTTCAGTGTTTTTTTAAAACTTTTTTGATAAGTAAAATGAAAATTAAGAGCCACCATGATCGGTTTAATTAGACGAAGAACAGTTTTCGCTTTCTTTTGTTCTTGATCCAGAACCCTTTTGTTGAATAGCAGGTAAGACTTGTGTGATGAGGGTAAATCCTAATTATCCATTGGCTATTTTTATGTAACATTTTTCTATATATAATTATCTGCTTCTATAACTTCCGGCTCTAGCAAGTATCTCCTTCTCTAGCTGCTATTTGCTTTTCTTCTTCTATAGTTGTTGCTTTTTATTTTTATTATCTGAGAGCGTGATATTTACGCGTATATATTCCGATGTTTGAACAGTATTTGGCTTCTATGATAATCTTTTTTCGATTAAATGATGTTCACCCGGTGTGGTTATGGAAGTTCTTTAGGACTTTTCGATTTTCCTGTCGACTCTGGTCGTCGGAGAGATACTTTTGCTGTCTTCATTTCAATTTATGTGCTTCTGTCACGTTTACTGTAGATGATACGAGGGATGCGGTAGTGGAAATGGGACGGAGGATAATGTTCCAATTGTATTCAGAATTTTAAAAATTGGAGCTTTTCTTGTAATTCAAATTTTGGGAATTTCAAAACTTGGGATTTACTTCTAGGGTTTGATCTTTTAGGGAGACTTAATGGGTTTTGGATTATGCTTTGGAATGGGAAGTCTTTGCAATGTTGTCATTTTTCTTTTGGTTAAATTCTCCATTTTGGGATTAGTTCAATGTGCCAAATCTGGGGCACATGTTTTATTTCTTATGAACGGGTAGTAGAAATAGAAATTTTTTCCTTGATGACTGCTTTCTTTCTCCTTTTGTTTTTAACTCTTCCTTTGTTCATTTTATGAAAGACCAAGGAATCTATGTGAAAGTTAAGATCTTGAGAGATGTTGGTTGCATAATCTTCTGAAAGATATGAATTATGGTGGACCATATATCACGATATTTTATTTTGTCTGACAAGGTTTGTGAAATTGAAAGTGATGATATGTGATTACATGTTGTGTGAAGTCGAGAGTATTTGCTTTGGAGTATCATAATGGGCATGCTGAAGAACTATAGAAGAATTTGCTAGTATTTATACAAAATGAAGAAGGATTGCAGGCTAAATCCATGTGTGGCTTCCAAGATAACTGTTGGTCGTGTTTCTAAAATTGAACCAACAGCAAACGTTAAAGAATGCATGTTTGGATAGATCAAACAATAGTGAAGACATTGCACTAAGCTCTTGGAATTTTTCACTAATAGTGTTCGTGTGAATTTCATCTATTTTCAGTTAGATCCTCTTCTATTTAGAAGACTACAACATGTCAAGTGGAGGAGTGAGAAGGGTATCACCCAAAGATATACAAGTGGTAAGATGGTTTAACTTCAGTTTGGTTAAGTATAGAAGTTGGTGTAGAACCTAATTGTCTATAAACTTTTGCTCCCTTATTGGTCTTCTATTCCAGGTACAAAATCTTATAGAACGGTGTCTTCAGCTGTATATGAACCAGAGAGAGGTTGTGCAAACATTGTTGGATCAGGCAAAGATAGAACCGGGATTTACTGAACTTGGTAACTATAGAATTTATTGACAATGACAGAAGCTTGTATGATTCTTAAATATTTGCTTGAATAAGCTCCATGAGACCATTTTTCTTTTCTATGTAACATTGATTAGCATTCAGGTAACCATTGTGATTGTGCTTGTATCCTTTTAATCGTTTATCAACATTGCTACTGTGTCAAAAGGCCATACCATTGCTTTGTTAGTTTGTTTTTGGTATTGTCTGTAGAAATTTTTTCAGGAAAGTATGATCACTTTGTTGTTAAATAGTTGCCATTGACATGTACAAGTAATATATGCATATTTGCACGTAGACGTGTAAGATTATATTAGTTTATCGACTCCAGCCTATTAGATGGTTTTAGTTACGGATTATAGCAATCTTGTGGATGCTAAGGATGAAATCTTGAATTAGACTAAATTCTCTTCCCAAGATGTACCAGAATCTATCTTGTTGCATAAAACAGTGTTCCAAGTCATAGTTCTCCGACAATAAAAATGACAAGTCCCGGAAGCCATTTTACTAAACTCCTGTTTGTTCATGTTCACTTGCGGGCTATACGTTGATCTCCTTGGATATGTATGCAACTACTCAGTTATCTCCACTTGTGAAAGCATACTTTCTGATAGTGTAGGAGCTATTTCTAGACATGGTCCCTTACTAATTTTCAAACTCTTACTTTGCTTGACAGTTTGGCAGAAGCTTGAAGAAGAGAACCGTGAATTTTTCAACGCTTATTATCAAAGATTGATGGTGAAGCAACAAATAACAGAATTCAACAAGCTTCTTGAGCAGCAGGCACAACTGATGCGGCAGATAAATCCAACTGGAGTTGCATCTTTGCCTGCTTCTAATGGATCTCATGTTACACAATGTAAGACTACTACTAATCAAATTAAGAGGATATTACTTCTCAATTATATGGGCTGAATAAGTATCATTAGGAGCATTTTCTATCAAATTGTTTGGTTGGACAATCGTCTATGATTGATTATCAAAAATCAACAGGAAGAAACTTTTGAATATGCAAAGATAGTTCTTTCATATATTTCGTTGATATATATACAAGATACAAGGACCTATATATAGTCAACAAATCATACAGTTGTATGTATATTCCTATTCCTAAATTAAGGGAAATTGTATAGGAAATATGCAAGGTAGGAAAGAATCATAGTCCATTCTCACTAACTCTTCCCCTCAAGTTGGGCGTAGGTATCATGCATGCCCAACTTAAATGACATTGTATAGAATGATCCACTATTGATGACATGAGTCCTAATGTTAGCTAACTGATCAGAACTTCTAGTGTAAGGAACTTCTATTGTCCCATAATCACTTTAATATAGTTCCTATCTTGTTCAACATGCTTAGTTCGATCATGTTGCATTGGATTATTAGCAATCTCAGTTAAGAAATTTTCAACCAAGAAAGTTTTGTTATTGTATGATGCATAGCACAATATTCAACTTCTGTACTAGATAACAAAACCACATTATGTTTTTTATTTCCCCAGGACACCAAGTTGCTTATAAGGACTTTGGGAGAGCCATACCCCAAAAGCTAGCTTATGAGGGTGGAGAGGTCAAAGTCCTTATGAATCCCACACCAACTTTATATTTAATCGATGTGGGATCCAAGTCCCATACTTTGCAATTGGATCAAACTGTAACATTCGTCCCCCTATAAGGACCAACGTCCTCGTTGGTCACAGCTATGTTGGTCACGGCTAACACTTTCAGGTCACCACTCTATAGGCCATCACTCCGAGATTCTTGTTGGCTACGGCTACGTTAGTCACAGTTGGCACTCCCAGGCCACCACTCCAAGACCGACTCTGTTACCAATTGATAAGGACTTTAGAAAAGCTACACTCCAAAAGCTAGCTTATGAGGGTGAAGAGCCCAAAGTCCTTATAAATCCCACACTAACTTTGTATTTAATCGATGTGGGAATCAAGTTTCATACCTTGCAATTGGATCAAACTGTAACAGTTGCCTCCAATAAACGAAAGATATCCATAAGTAGATTTTTTTTATCCTTTCGACTACCAACAAAAGTCAAAGTTTGTATATCCCACAATATCAGCTTGTCCATGTTTGGAGAATAGAACACCCTTCCTTGGAGCTGATTTTATATATGTTAGAATTTGGTTAATAGCATTCATATGTTGATCACATGGATTATGCAAAAATTGATTGACAACACTATATGCATATGCTATATTTGACCTAATGTAAGTTAAATAGATCAACTTCCCAACTATTCTTTGATATATCTTGTTGTTTGTTGGAATTTGAATAAATCGATAGGTCACGATTCGCCTCAATAGGAATATTTATAGGCTCACAGGCGTAGTTAACAGTTTCAATTAGGAGTTCCAAATTATATTTCCTTTGGGAAAGAAATAGTACTTTCTTAGGTCGAGAACTTCAATGCCAAGGAAGTATTTGTAAAGTCCCAAATCCTTTATATTAAATTCTTTGGCCAAATAACTTCAATTTTTCTCCATGTCATCTATGTTATCACCTATTACAGTTATATTTTTCTCCATTTCATCTATGTTATCACCTATTACAGTTATAATCATCAACATAGGCAAGAAGAAAGGTAACATCATTATGATCATGTTTATAAAACAAGGTATGACATGCCTAAACTTTGCTTGAATCCACTTTCTTTCATTGCATGACTCAATCTACCAAGCAATGCCATTGGTGATTGCTTTAATCCATAGGATGTCTTTTTATGTTTGTATATAGTTCCTTATTCTAATGTAAACCTAGGGGTGGATCCATAAACATTTCTATTGTTAGGTCACCATGAAGAAAGACATTTTTCACATCAAAATATCGTAAAAGTTAGTCTAGATTAACTGCAAGCGACAGTAAAGACATTTTTCACATCAAAATATCGTAAAAGCTAGTCTAGATTAACTGCAAACGACAGTATGACATGAACAATATTCATCTTAGTAATTGGTACAAAAGTCTCTTGATAATCAATATCATAGGTATTAGTATAACCTTTTGCAATCAACCTAGCCTTTTGCAATCATTCCATCTGACTTGTCTTTGACAATGAATACCCATTTGCACCTCACAGCTTCTTTCCCATCGGTAATTTAACCATTTCCCAAATAAGAATTATTTGGGAGAGTCATTGTTCCATCTACCATTATGTCCTTCCACTTAGGATGTTCAAGGGCTTCCTAAAAGTGACCAGGATAAATAACATCAGAGGCTTTGAAAAACCAAATCTATTTGGTGCTTTTCTTTTCATGAAGAGGATATCTCCTATTGTAATTAGTATTAGAACTGGGATTAGGAATTTCAAGAGATTAGGTACATACCTCAATGTCAATCTTAGAAGATTCACCTGATGATTTGGTAGTATCAGGAGTGGTACTAGATTTATGATGCATAATCATGACATCTTCCTTTTTCCTAGAATATCATCTCTCATAAAAATGAGCTAGTCCCTCACCATTAGCTATTTTCTCAAGTCTCTCACCATCATGTTCAGTTTTATTTTCCTTAATAAGTGGGTCATCTAAAACTACGAATTCCCCATTTTCCTTAATGTTCTCTATACCTAAGCTCAATATCTTCTTTTCTCCCTACCATATTTGTTCTGCTTTTTTACTATCGATCTTAGAGGAACTGTGGATATCACCCCAAAAAAGTAGGGACTCATTTTTACAGAACTAAACATCCATTGAGACATAGTAGGTTCCTATAGGAGGATGTGAACATTTGTATCTATTTTTTGAATTGGAGTAACCGTCAAAAATACATTTAATAGCATGAAGTTCAAGTTTATCTTTATGAAGAGAATGAATATGAATGCACATAACCAAAAACCTTAGGGCAAACTTTTAAAGTGAAGGGAATGAAATGAAATGTGGATAGCATCCTTAAAGGAGTTTAAAAATCAAGAATTCTGGCAAACATTTTATTAATAAGAAAAACAATAGCCATGACAGCTTCAGCCTAGGAACGTTTTGGAACTAGCATAGCTAAACCTAAACATAAGGCTCAAGCCATTTCAATGAGGCGGCCGTTCTTGCGTTCTACTATGTCATTTTGTTGGGATGAGTAAACACAAGTTTTCTGGTAAAGAACACCATTTTGTGTCACGAAATCAACAAGAGAATGATTTGCAAACTCACAACCATTGTCAAAAAGAAAATTTTCTATTTTAGTGTTAAATTGAGTGAGGATCATGTTATATAATTGAGAAATAACATGTGAATCTTCACTCTTAGATTTCATAAAATACATCCAATTGACTCTAGTACAAGTATCAATAAAAAATACAAAATATTTATGTCTTAAAGTAGAAGGGGTAGAAAATGGATCCCATACATTAGTATAAATGCCAAAAAAACTAATTGTAATTTGTCAAATTTGACTCTAAAAGGAACATGATGGAATGCATTATTCACATCTTAAAATAGAAACAGAAATATTGGAAAATAATTTAAGAAACAAACATTTTAAATAAGAGAAAGATGAATATCCCAACCAACAATGCCAAAGAATAATTCTCTCTATTCCTCTCTCTTTGTTTGGAAGCTACGAGTAACAGTTGCTATGCCTCCATTGTCCTCAAAATAATATAGGCAATCCCTTTCTTTACCAATGACAATCGTCATCTTCGTGAGATTGCCTTGAAAAACACAATGAGTAAAGTAAAAATTACATTACAATTAAGATTGTAAGCAGAAGAGTGGACATAGAAAATGTTAAAGGGACGCATTCCAGCCCCTATGATTGATATAGAATTCCCATCAGCAGCCTAGACAGACTTAACTGGTGGGATGTTAGAGAATCAGTGATAGAAGATTTACTATTCATATGATCAATGACCCCTAAATTAATAGCCCAAACATCATAACAAATAGACTTATTGGATAAACCAAAATTACCCTTTTGAGAAGATGCGGGAAATACATGAGAGGCAGAAGATGTGGTATCATTATGGATACCCATGTCTCTTCTAGCAACTATCCAATGTTTGTGTATTCTTATGTAGTGGGTGCAAAATCAAGATTGAGGAGCTATAGAATCTCCGAGAGCTGAAATAGGAGTATTGAGTTGGAGGAAATTAACTGAAGCCTTTGAGTGGATAATTGCCCACATGGTCATTTATCGTTGTACTTCACGATGAACCAAAGAATATGCTTGTTCTAGTGTCAGTAAAGGAGAAGTAGCTAGAACCTGACTACTAATTGATCCAGATTATGATCTAGACCAATGAGAAAGATGTAGACGCTATCTTTTGTGATATGTTTTCTATCTTTTCCATTATCGTTAGCATAGGTCATAGTGTTTGGTCTACGATAATCAAGCTCCAACAAAATTTAATTCAACTCATTCTAATGTTCTGCTAGAGGCCTACTACCTTTATGTAATTAGGAAGACTTTTTCATTAGTTCATAGACTTGAGAAGAATTAGATATATCAAGGTAACTTCTTTGTACAGCTTTCCAGACCTCCTTTGTTGTTCCACATTGCACAAAGTGTGACATTGGATTATCGCTCATTCAATTTATGAGCCAAGATTTAACCGGTACATCTTTAGCCTCTCATTCATCATAGCTTGGATCATCTTTTGGGAGTGCAACTTTGTTGATATAGCCAAACTTTTTTTTCCCAGCAATATGCATCTCCAAAATCTTAGACTAGCCCTGATAGTTAGCACTGTTCAATTTAATATGAATGGATGGAGTATCTGAATGGTCATTTGGATATTTTCTTGCTATCAAAAGATTCAGCCTTAGTTTTGATGGGCATACTGTGGTGCAGTTAGTGGTCTTAGGGCAAAAGTGGTTGGGATTTTTAGAAAAGAAAAAACGGCTAGGGTTTTAAGAACGGAAGAGGTGGCTATGATTTGTAGAGAGAGAAGAATTAGAGCTCAAAGCTCTGGTACCAAGTTGTGAATATGCAGGATAATTCTTTTATATATTTCATTGATATATATACAAGGATATATATATTAAAAAAATCAATCATACAGCTATATGTAAGTTTTTCTTCCTATATTACGAGAAACTATACAGGAAAATACAAATTAAGAAAGAATCACAGCTCATTTCTGTTATTTAAGAACAGTATCCTTCCATATGCCCATGTGTTCTATGTTGATGTTTTGAATATTCAACTTGAGGCAAACCAGAGCAGTTGTGTTATTTTTTTTTTCCCGTCATCTATGAGCAATTGTGCTATTTTTTTTTTGGGAGTGAGGGAATGAAATCGTCTTATGGGAAATATTGCATTTTGTTTCTCACCTTTAAATGGATTTCATTGCATTTTTCTCCTTTTCTGTTGCAGTTTTTATATACCTGGTTGTTTCGTGTGAATTAATTTTCAGAAGTTCACATAACTAAATATCCTCTTAACATATTTCTGTCTCTCTCCCTCCATGCAAGCCCATGCTTGTGTGTCCACGTATCCCTCTTTCCACCTTGAAAATTGTTTTTGGTTAAATGTCTAGGATACATCCTCTTTGTTTTCTGCATCTGAATATGAGGTGTTTATTTGCAAATCACTGCCTGAATGAACTCGGAAGATGCTGGCTTTACATAATTTTGTGATAATTAGATTTTCTAGACTCGTCTGAGAGATCTTCTGTTGTTTACTTCTGATTTTCTATTTGAAATAACATTCCAAGTCAAATATGCTTACTAACTTTGGCCTCCATGATTCTGGAAACTGACTCCTTATTGTGCTTCCAGTGCATCAGAATTCTGCATGCTATGCCCCAGAGCAAACGATACCTACTCTCAAATCAGAGAACATGCACCAACCCATGGCTTCAAATTTACCTAATGCATTTACGAATGGTGGATCATCACTGCATTCAAATATGCCTCCCACTGTTGAAATGTCTGCTCATGCCAACAGACTTGATGCCTCACACAATATGCTTTCAACACAGAGCTCGAATATGGGTCTCATGCGAGGAATAAATGGGGGAATGATCAAATCAGAAGCTGGGTATTTGGGTAGTTCTTTTATGTTTGGTGCTGATGGTAGTGTCTTGGAAGCACGCCCACCAATTGCAGATGCATCTGTTGCATCTTTCAGTAGTGTTGAGTCCAACTCACAAGCCCTGAATGAACCACTTCTGGATGCAGATGGTTCTTTTGGAATTCTAAGTCAAATTCCTCGAAATTTCAGTCTCTCTGATCTGACAGCTGATTTTGCCCAAAGTACAGGTTTGTTCCCTCCTATATCCTACCATTTGTCATTTCCAATTCTTTCTGTCTGTGAGTTTGTGCCCAATATTTTCAAACTGATTTGTACATGTTCGCAAGCTCACATTTGGACATTTTCTATTACCACCTCCACCCATTTTTTGCATGTTTATTTTCTTTCTGGTTTGTCATCCAATACAATATATATATGATGGTTAAGTCTAAAGTTAACTAGCTCTTTTATGTATTTGACTATGATTTTGTTTGTTGTACATGCATGTGGAACGAGTAAGCTTATTAATTTTGATCTACACTTTGATGGAGTGTTAACCAAATAGTTAAGGGGGATAGACTTATCTCTAGACTCAATCTTTGGGTTAAAACTATTGCAGAGATATTAGAGAGCTACTCGAGATCTCCCTTCCTAGCCACGGATGATGAAAGCTTCCCAGATTCTCAGGAAAGAGAGCTCCAGGGTTAATATTCTGCCTCTTTCTAGTTCTTTTTTGTTACATCACCAATTAAGAAGCTTAATTCTATACCCCAACCTTAACAGGAGATGGTAACAAACTCAGCACTATATCTGAAGGTTTGAGTTATGATGAATTTGGAAGTAAATAACCTGGTAAGTTCTTTATTTTTGTTACATCGCTGTTATATGGTAACATTTGGATGCATGCTAAAAGAATCTCCAATTCAACTGCACAGAACTATGAGCAGTATTAGCTTATGTTAAAATTATGAATGGTTTCTTCCTTTCTGGTTAGGGTATGTGTTGATAGCTTTCTTAGAAACATATTGATAATCCATTAGAATCTTGTTTCTTAATCTGATTTACACACAGGCTTCCATTTGAAGGACCCCACCTCAGGCTTGTGTATTTTTTGATGCACAATCGTGTGTATCAACTAAGGCAGGAATGTGTTATTTGACTCCAAAAATAACATTTCGATTATGAATCCAATCAAATTGGAATGTAGAAAACTCCTTCTCATTGATGAAGTTTTTCATTTTCTGTTGTGTATACTACACCACTTATCACTGTATTTTTGTTATTGCAGGTCCTACAGTAACTTAGGAAGAGTAAAGTAGGTATCATATTAATGTGGCAAATGCTTTAAATGTAGAACTACTTCGACTGGTTGAAGTTTCACCGAGTATTTGACGGTAGGATTTGCGTAGGGAAAATTTTGCCAAATAATGGAAGGCACTTATAGCTTTTACAATACCATGGAATCCATGGACAATTTTCAACTGTATAAGGTGTCTGAATTGTTACACTTTGGTCTACTGATGGAGTCGTTCTTATTGATAGTCATGATTTATTCTATAAATCTATTGTTGATTCAGTTTGTGACCTATGACAGGTCTCGAAGATGCCAAGCGTGAGAATTATAATTTTCTTCTACCTTCTCATCATTAAATTTTAATCAATTTTCATAACTTTTTCCTCTTTGGTCTAAGGACAAGTTCTTATTGATAGCAATCTTGTATCTTATATAATATTTTGCGCTTAATGTAGTTACAATGTGTTGATGTTGCTTCCCAGTGTGTACGAGAACCTGTTTTGTCAGCTTGGCTGAAAATTGTTGTTCAAAGTCTAATTTGCAAAAATATAGATAAGGGGCATAATTGGAAATTTGAATTAAGTTTACAGTGACTGATTACACGTCATCTCATTTTATCAAAAAACATGAACTGGTAAGTAGGAGCCACATCTATGGTTAACAGCTTAAGCAGACAACAGTCTTGATAAAAACTCACAGTTCATCTTAAACATGTGGTTAACTACAGCGGCAACTAATCAAAAAGAAATGACTGTTTAAAGAATACTCCATTTGTTGGCTAACCCCTCACAGATCCTCGCGATACACCAGGCAGCACTCAGTGGATACTCCGAAACTGCAAGCACAAGAAAATGACTTATCCATCAGGGCCAGTTCTAATCAACACCTGAACGATGGTCAAGAGCATTAATAACACAATTGAATGCTTTTGCCTCGTTCTTTTTTTGGCTAGTCGGTTCTTAGTCAGTAACCGAAGTCCATCTCCAGAACTTCCCCAACTAGATAAGAATTCTCGTATCGCAGTTCACCACCATTAGACACAGGGACAAATTTTACTCTCAACACGGAAAGATTTACTCTGGAGCTCAGAAGGTTGGCAAATTCAATCTAATTATCGTGGCATAGGTGTTGGTAAAACTCAATGGTTAATTGCTTTACTAGCTCAAGAGTCGTATCACAATCAAGAACATAATGTTATATAAAATTGCATGTTTGATAATTAATCATCTCTATGAAGCAATCCAACCAACAAAGTACAAGCAATAAAAGGTAAAACTTACTTGCAATAAAATCTTCTATGTAATCACAATCAATTTTCCCATGGGCCATAGCACCAACCTACAGATACACGAGAAAATGGTTAGAACGGTTGAAAACACTTTCACTCAGTGAGCATTTTGTGCAGAGAGCATCATTTGTTTCGGAGCATACCACAAATACCAGGTCCTTGTCTTCATCAATTGTTGATAAATAATTGCCCATTTTAGTCAATTTGTTTGAGCTATAGGAGAAACCTGAGAAGAACATGAGATTGGTATCACGTTACATAACAAGGAGTTAGAAAGCAACATCAACAGGGAGACATTAAAATTACCTCACCTATTTTACAAGAGTTGAGAGGCAGGTACTTAGTTACAGGGTTCTTGATCACATTCATAAGTTTCTCATTTTTACCCATGGCCCTTATACTTAGTTTTTGAAGGAGCTGTACTGAAAGAGTAAGCAATGAAAGTTGAGAAAACTGTGCATACAAACCAAGTAAAGAATCATAATAGCCAGCGTCATTTTAAGCAATAGGGTGATGAGCAAAACTTACACATAATACCAGCAAACCGCTTATATGTCCTTGGAATACGCACATGTGGTTTGACTTCAAAAAGAACACCTTTTTCGGTTTTCACATACACAGCTCGCAATCGTCCAGCCTTGTTTATCGGGCTATCTAAGATTGATAAGAGAGCCTGAAAACATGCATTATTCATTTCAATATAATAGGTTTACAATGGCAGAAGTGGCATACAATCTGTGTTTGAAATCTTTATCATCTCTAGAAAGAACATTGACTTTCAAAGGGATATAACAATATCTGTTTTATACAGAATAGTATTCAGACTCCTCCATAATATTTCAAAAAACATGAGATATTGCAATGCATTTACATCACATCTTTGAAAGATAGGTCCAAAAATACCTATGAATTCTTGTACAGTTTTACCACTTTGTAATCTTTTTATTAGCATGGTATTGTTCTAAAAGGTACAACTAAATGGGAGACCAAGTGGTCTATATATGATAACTTAATTTTGCTAACCTGGTGAATGATGTCAGGTCTGTACTCTGCAGGATTTCTTTTGTTCTTTCCCAGAAAATTAGCGTGATCCTCAGAATTCAAGATTTGGTAACTCTGAGGAGAAACAACTCATCAGATGAAGAAAACTTCATGCGAAAGGTACTAGAAACCAAGGCAGTTAAGAAACAGAACTTCAATAGTTAAACAGTACAATTATAAAACCACATGTCAACTTCTTATGCAAGGTATAAATTGAGATAGCTCTTTCATATTGAAATGAACATTCAAAGGGTTATACTTAAGGCATAGAGATTAGAAAAGGGATATTAAACAGGGACCAGTTGATGAAAAGAGGAGAGCGGTTGATTTCAAGCTGCAAGCTCCTTGAGGATGGCCAAGCACTGATGGCAATGAGACATACGGTAAATCAGAAAATGCATAAAGTATATATGAAGACAATTCCGGGTCTTATGACCAATGGTTTTGTCATTAATCCTGGGACTATTGGTGGCTAGTAGCAAGAGTTATGGAAAATCTAAAAAGTTCAGGCAATAGTTCAGGATGACTATTTTGTAAACATCGTTGTTGAAACCGTATCTCAAGATGTAGCTCATCTACTCAAAATCAAGATGTAGCTCATCATACGTTGAAACTTTAGCTCATCAATTAACTGTTACAAAGAAATTGGGAATGGAAAGTGAAACATATCTATACGCAAACTACCAAGTATACTAGATATCTAGTTTTAGCTAGTTTTACTCATGATACCACTCTAGCATGCTCAGTGATGCAGGTTTTCGTCCTTCTTCAATTGTTTTTTTCTAACCCCAGATGGTCATTGCTATTTAAGCCAATGACTTGTTTGGGTTGTTATACTTGGTAAGATCAGAAAACCGTAGAACAAGATAAATATTCCATCAAGAAGAATCCAACATAACTAGGAAATAAGTACCAAAACCAACACTTAAAAGTACAACTACATCAAAAGAAAAATGTGACTCTTAGAAAATTCATAACGACATTGAGTACACACCTTTCCAACTTTTGCAACTTCCAGGGAGGCCTTCTCAAGTACAAATATCACTCCAGGCTTCCTGGAATTCGTATCACAGGGGACAATTGGTATTCCTTCCATTTCATGCACTTCAAACTGTCCTTCTTTCCCTGTTGCTTCTGCTTCTTCTTCCTCCACCCCAGTTTTGGTCTTCTTGTTTGTTATTTCTTCTTCTTCCTCCTCGGATTTGGTCTTCTTGTTCGTTCTTTCTTCTTCCACTTGTTCATCCACTTCATCGTCCTCCTTATCATATTTTTTCTCTTTCTTCTTTCGCTTGTACCCTTTCACCCCATATCGCGGCCCCATCCCTCCCTTCTTAATCTTTTTCTTGATAACAAACACTTAACCTTCACAACGAATCATAGAAGAGTAAAACGAACTTAAATCAGCTCAAAATTTGAAGTTTTAAGGCTAAACAAACAATAAAAAGAGACATGAGGTCCAGATAAAGTACAACCGGTGAAAGGAAAAGAGAATGCAGCGAGAATAAAACATAATATGAAGAAATAGTTCGGGCATTAAATGTTCCCATATGATTTGTACTTGGGCTAGAGGTAAAAGTTACAAACAACAGCGAACTTTGCAACTGAACAACAGCAAGTAACCGCCAGCAAAAAAATCTCAATAATTTCTTTTATACAAGAGCAATATGAACAATAACATGAGGAAGGAGGAAGAAGGTATAACTACGTAATCGGCGACAAGTGGAATCACGGAGAGAGGAATAACGCCGATGAGCTTTCTTAGGGACTGGACGATGGTGAAGTTGAAACAGGGCTTGGGAAGGGTTTTAGGTTTGCTGAGTTGATCATACGAAGCGTCGTTAGGAATAACGCCGATGAGCTTTCTTAGGGACTGGACGATGGTGAAGTTGAAACAGGGCTTGGGAAGGGTTTTAGGTTTGCTGAGTTGATCATACGAAGCGTCGTTCTGAGGATATTTTAAAGACAGCTGGCACGTATATTTAGCTTTGATATGGTTCGCATATAATAATAATACCTCTAAGAAATTAAAAAGGAAAAAAAAAAGGAAGAGTTGCACCCAAAAAAAAGAGTAAAAAGAATGTTATAAAATTCATATTTTTCAAATTTTTATTAGGTCTTCAACTTGAATTAGAACATTTAAACCTCAAGCTTCAGTGCAATAAAGTTCAAATACTTTTGTCTGTATGTACAATATTATGACCATTTTTATTTAAGTTATAGATTTATTTGTTAGTTTATGCCTATCTAGTCAGTCAGTCAATCTATTGGTTATAATTTTATGTATGACATTATTATTTTAATTAATAGAAATATTTTTTTTATCTTTATGTATAGTAAATCACATTTGATATCTTAATAATAAAGGTAATAAATTACTATGAAATTGAAATTATGATAAAGTCATAATTATGATATTGAGTTTGTATTTATATATTATTTGTACTTATTCCTAGTTATATTTTTATGAAAGATAAGACATTAATGGAATAGTAAAACTAGCAAATAATATGTTTCTTTCTTATGATAAAAGTAATTGATCTTATAAACTAAAATATACAAATATTCAAACAAATGTGTGTGTATTTATTGGAAAATAAGTTAACTGCATGGACTAGATTACAAGGATCGCACATTGAATATTACTTATTTTTTATTGATTTTCTCGTTATGGTAATTATATAATTGATCTTTAAAGTTGAGATACCAAACTATCTTACGTGGGAATTACTATTTTTTATGCTATTTATGGCAGCTCAATTGATAATATTTAGATATAGTGTAAACCATATGGAGTAGTTGAGTAAGTTAACAAAGGATCGTCACTCTAAATTAATTAGAGAAAACGTTTCATTATTCTTGATTAGTAATGATTTAAGAAATTATATGAGTATAGTGAATTGATATTTGAAATGATTTAAAGAATTCTTTGGCTAAAGTGAATTATAAATCAATTACTAATTAGTAAGAACAAATATACTTAGATTTAAAAGAGTAGACATTATATCTATAATTTATATCCAATTGGAATAGTGGATGATAAAAAGATTAAATTATACTTCTTAACCACATATGGGTGGGTTGAATCAAACTATTTTGAGATTTACAATATTTGGGTAGTCATGAAATGTTGTCATACGTTAATCTTAATTTATGATTATAAATTATTTAATTAGAGAACTAAAGATAAATTAAAAAAGTTTTGATTTATCTAATTCTAATTATAATTTATAATCATTATCAACATATTAGGAGCATAATGTGTCACATATAAAAGAACAGTTAAAAACAAAAAAGTCAAATTTGAATTAAGTTAGATTTAATTGTGAAGTTTAAGAAACTTCAAAAGTTAAATATGAGATATTTAACTTTATTATAATTAGAATTAGAATTTAATTGTAATTAAAAATTTAATTTTAATAAGATAAAAACCTTAGTGCCTTTTTCTATAAATAGACAAAAAGGCATAGGAGAAATAGCACTCATGTCTTTTCATCTCAAATGTTGAATTCTTTTTTCTATCCTGTGGATACCGTTAGAGGCTAGACATATAAATAGCTTGTAGTTGACAATTTAAGAAGAAAAAATTATGCCATAATTTGAATTAGGTACATTTCATTAGGGTACTAGACTAAATGTCTCACGTATTAGTAGACTAAATGTCTCTTTTGCTTTCAACATAACAAGCAAGTTTCAAGCCAATCTTAATGATGATCATTAGATAACTATGAAAAAGATCTTAGAGCAGGACTAAGATGATTTTTTTTTTTCTATTCTACGAAGGAGTTGAACTAAGAGTTTGGAGGTCTTCAAATGTTAATTTGTAGCTGAAGTGAATCACACGTTAATAAGAACTTGTATATAATAAACTAGATACACAAGAAGGGGGGGTTGAATGATGTATCTTTTTCGTGAATACGAATTATAAGAACTT
>JAOSBN010000177.1:8439079-8460869 GCA_027563595.1 Erythroxylum suave
CAACAACTACATTTCCTCTTATGGCAAAATTGTCCTCACTACACATATATTAACATTTCATTTTCTTTCCAATTTTTCAATTCACCTAAGATCTATGTCAAGCATCATCCAAACACATCATAAACAATTACAACTTCATTACTTTCCACATACACTCCATATGCTAATTTTTTTCAATAATAACATAACGCTTCATTTATGCCACAAATACATTTAATGACCATCCTTAATCACATTCACATGGTCATTACATCATAAGCCTTTTAACTAAAAAGGCCCTTATGGCTAAATTGAACACATTTTATTACATTAAACTTTTCCAATTCAATTTCAAATCAATTTTTTTTCATTGCTTTACTTCATTAGCATCAAAACCATGCTATGAACATCATAAAACATCAAAATAAAAATTTGGATCATTTCACATTAAAGAACCCAAGCCATGGTTGATTCTCTCAATCTTGATTTTCTTGTTTTACTTTCTTGTTTTCAATCCTTAAATGCTCCCACACTTATTATCTACTTCATGACAAGTCAAAAATCACCATTGATCTTAAACAAATCCATCCCACTTAAAAACACAAAACTAAAAATTTAAGTTAAGAAACCTTGCCACTTTTTCCTCCAACCTTTTGGGTAATTGGTAAGCATTTAGTCTTGATCAAGATTTCTCCATATCCAACTCAAAATCCATGAAAATTCAGCTGCCCTCTTCTTTCTTTCCTCATAACGTTCACCTTTGACTCTTTTCTTTTCCTTTTTGTTTTGGACTCTCACAATTATGATATCAAATGAAGCTAATTTTTCTTACTTTTTGCTATTTATACTCCTTTAGTGAATTACACATGTCACGCTCTAATTGGTCATCTTTGATGACTCATTAATCCACTGACACCATGTAAAAAGACCTAATTGCCCTTAATGAGTTTAATTAACCTACTAACTGAATTAATTTTCGAAAATATTCCACAACTATATTCTCATCAAATTGATCGTGAAATACTCTAACTAAGGTCAACACTTATTGATTGGATGCTTTAAAAAATTTCGAATGGGTTTTAAATCATCAATAACCATTATTTCCAAAAAGGGCATTTTAGTCCTAAACTTTCAAAACTCCTAAAATTCATCCGATCAAACATACCTTTAGTTCTTTTTAGTTTCATTAGACTCTAATACTTATTCCAGATATTTTCAGCTTTTTCTTTGATGTTGGGTCCCCAAAAATCAATATTCATCTAAAAATACTATTGATCGAAAATAAAAATTTATATTCAATGAAAGGAAAAGTTGGAGGTTTTACACTAGGAGCTTGTTTGAGACCATAAAGAGCTTTGTGAAGTTGACAAACATAAGAGGGATGGTGAGGACCCTAAAATCCAAGAGGTTAAGTCATGAAAACAAGTTTTTAAAGATGACCATGAAGAAAAGCATTGTTGATCTCAAATTTACAGACTAACCAGTTTTAGGAGAGAGTAATAGTAAGGATAATGTGTGGGTCACTCAATTCCTAGAGCTTGGTGATAACCTTTATTCACAAGACGAGCTTTGTAGAGGTCAAGTGTACTATCAAGATTCCTCTTGATATAAGAAAACCTATTTACATCCAACAACATTTGCATTGGAAGGTGGAAAGGCAAGAGTCCATGTTTGATTGCAATGAAGAGAATTGAACTCATCAAGCATAGGTTGGCGCTAATGAGAAATTTTGTTTGCTTAGGTGAATGAAGTAAGGTTAAGTGAGGTAGTGACAGTGGAATACGTAATATAGTCAAGAAAATGTGTAAGAGATGCAAGTGTGATCATATTTGCAAGCGATCGTAGGGTAGAATGGGGTATAAAGGAGGAGCAAAAGAAGAGAAAGTGTTAGATGTACTAAAGGTTGGAGCTAGTAGAGGTAATGAGATTGTGGATAAGGAAATGGAATAAACACGTGTATAATGTTTGGAAAAATGAAAATTAGTTTCAAGAAAACGAACATTGTGAGAGATGTAAATTTTGAAATTTTGATTGTCAAAACAACAATAGCCTTTATAGTGAGAGGAATAACTAATAAAAACACATAAGGTGGATTTACAAGTGAGCTTGCTAAGATAGTCGATCCTAAAAGAGGAAAGCAAGTAAAGCCAAATAACCAAAGGTGAGAAAGGGAGGGTTTAGTGTGAAAAAGAATTTCATAGGGTGAGCTGTTGTGAAGAACATAAGTTCATAACAAACTGATAAGGTACATAGCAGTAGAAAAGGCCTTATATCAAAAGTATTTAGGGAGAGAGGCATGAATAAGGAGGGTGAGGCTAGTATTTGTAATGTAACGTATTTTGTATTCTGTAAGACTGTTTTGTTGAGAAATACAAGGATAATAGATATGATAGGTAATGTCATAGATGGCAAGATACTGAGCAAAGTTGCCCTTGATGAGTTGAGAAGCTTCATCATAATACAAATTTTTTATGGTAGTAGAGAAATAAATTTTCAACATGAGTTTTGAAAAGTTAAAACTGAGAAAATGTCTGAAATTTATGAGTTTGAGGAAAGATCCAAATGTAAAGATTAAATTTATCAATAAAAATAATAAAATATCAATTACAAAAAAGAGATATGGATGGTGAGAGCCCCCAAATGTCACAATGAATAAGTTGAAGAGGTGTATTTAAGACTTGAGTAAATAATAGAAATAGAAGTCTAATGCATTTTCCTAGAAGATAGGAAGTAAAATCATGTAAAATTTGTGATTTCCTATACAAGATAGAAGATAAACTAAACAAAGTGATAAAACAAGGATGTCTAAGTCCTTGATGTCATACGGAGATCAAACCATAGGTGATTATAAGAGCAAGTGGATTATTGAAGTGGAGTGGAACCTTCAAAGGATAAAGATTATTATGGATGGAACCTACAAGTAGCAGTATCTTGATTTTTAGATCCTTTACAATGTAACAAAAAGGGTTTAACTTAGTAAGAAATGAGTTATCTTGAACAAATTTGGCAACAAAAAGAAGATTAATAGTATGATGTGGGACAACTAAAGCATCATTAAGACGAAGTGGATGAGTGAGAGATTAAAGAGTGAAATTAGTAGTAGAAGAAATTGGAAGTTTTGACCACTACTAATAATAACTTGGTTGGATCCAATGTATGAAGTTATAGACTTAAGGAATTGAAAATTAGGCGTCATGTGGGAAGTGGCATCAATATCAGGAAGCCATTCAATAATAGTGTTGGAGGTTAGAGGGAATTTATAAGGTGAAGTTTGGATATTTAAGGCAATAAAGGTAGTAGAAACTATTTAGGAATCAGTTAGACGTGGAAGAGGACAATGAGCAGCTAGCACTATGCAGGAGATTTTGTGCGATAATTGGGCCTGGTATAATTATGAGAATTGATGAACAGTCCTTGTGAGTGTTTGGAGAGGAATAATGGGATGAAGGCTAGAATTGGGCTTATGATCCATTTTTAGAATTAATAGGCCTATATGAAATAGTAGAATTAAATGGGCTATGACCTATGTTGTTGCTCAGGTTAGGACAATGGAAATTTTGTCCTCTTGGTCTCCTAGGTGTGTCGTGGCTATTGAAGTAGTGTGAGGAGCGTCCTCTGATAGAGATGGCAGTAAATGTTACGTTATGTGGAGCAGGAGCATGATAAGAGAGAAGTATAGATGGCAATGGGCAAGGCCAGGGCTGGGCAGGCAGTTTTTGACATGAGACTGGCCAATCTGACTTATTTTTTAAAAATGAATTTAAAATGATATCGTTTTTAGCAAAACAATGTCATTTTGTCATTACTCGTCAGGCCCCAGGCCTGCTGATTTGATGTCAGGTCAGGTTGGGTTGAGTTGGGCCAAGGCCTAATTGTCAAGCTTATAGAGTAGTCTCTGCTAGTGAGTAAGAAGTTTCACATAAAGGTCACTGAAGGTGATGAGTGACTCACAGTGCTCCATGGCCGTGATCAAGAATTCATAATGTGGTAGGAGTTCATTCAAGTTGAAGAGCATAAGATCCTTGCAAAAAAATTAATCTCTGATGGTTGAAAGCTCATCTACATTAGTTGAGACCAATGTGAGAAAGTTACTTATATGTCTCTCTTTTTAAGGTATATATGAAGCTTCCATCACAAAAGAGAGTGCTAAGAGCTTAGCTATTGCATGAGGTGGTTCTCTAGCTTAATCTAGAGATCATGAGCTATGTGAGAGTTGAGGGCCAGACTTGTGATGGAGTTTGAGAAAGATGTTATGAGGAAGCAGTAGAACAACTTATCAAACTTTTTCCATTTGACATAATTTAGAGATGAAGAGCATCATTGGTGGGAAGAACAGTACCATCTACATAGCTTACACTACAAGAAAATATAGAGTTTAAAGATACAAAAAAGTGGAGTTTTTGACACTTTTTTAGATCTTAAAAATAATTTTAGACGGTTTATAAAGTGTCGAAAAAATAAATGTTACAAAAACTATCTTCAATAGTTTTCTTAGACACATAAATGCATCGAAAAACATAAATTTTTACTCATCTAAGGGTCGAAAATCTACTTCCCACATTTGTAATTTTTTGGAGGCAATATTATTTTAGACGTTTTGTGTAAACTTTAGATGCTTTTCTCTGTTGATATTTTTCACAGTTAGACAATTTTTTCTGTAAAAAACTCCATTTTTTAGTTAAAAAATAAGCTTACAATTTGTTTTGTGCATCCTTTTTAAGATCACTCATATGCTATTATTATAATAAATTAACACTTTTGTTAATAAATATATATATAGCACAAATTAGCTGAAAAAACCTGCCATTAAATATAAATGTATGGAGTATATAGATTATATGCAGTTGCTTTCCTAAATAACGAAGTAGCTAAATCGATTTTTGGCTACATATATGTCCATAACTAAATAACGAAAGTAGCTAAAGGCATAAAGGCTAGACTCTTACTCCACAATCACTAGCTTGCACCCAGAGCATAACCACATGCCAGTCGACCATTACTCTGCACCATTGAAAAAATAGTATCATTCATTTATTAGCACCGAAAATATAAGCATAACTAGATGAAATTGAGAGCCATTTGAAATAAAATCCAATCTATTATCATTTGTCTGAAACATAACTACATGAATGTGTGTAATTATATTTGCAGTAGAATATCCTAGAGAAATTTCAAATTAACTAAATTTAAACTATCTCACTGATGGAAGAGAAAGTTCTTCAAAAACTTTATGAAAAAGAAACAGAGATGGACAACATTAAAAGGAAAAATTCAAAACTTGAAGAGTGAATGGAACAGCTCTCTATGGAAGTGTGTGCTTGGCAGGAATATGCAATGTACAATGAGAACATGATACATGCCCTCAAATTTAGTGACAACTTTACAAGCAAAAGAAGCATAATCATGTTACAACCTCAACTGAGAGCCATTTGTAATAAAATCCTAGCTCTCATAGAAGTGGAAACCAATTTTCCTACACAACATCAAATTCACTAATACACGAAAACCACCATAATAACAAAACAAATTGTTAAATGAATATGTGAAATCTTTGGTTACGAGATTCAGTTACTTGACAAGCTTTAAGTTCCAAATTATGTAACTTGACTCAATACAAAAGTATCAATATTGTAAAGAGAAAGAAACATAGGAAGGCATCCAAAATTGCAAGTTCAACCTAGTTGGCTTAATTCTTCTGTAATTTCTCTCAAAATATCTACTTCCTCAAAACTCACTTCCTAAATTTTCTTTTCTTTGGTTCAAAATCAAGAAACAAAAACAAAGGCTACAAATTTTTCCAAATCGATAAAAGCTTCTTTCTTTCTACAAACTCTTGATCACAATTCTGATTACTAATATTACCACAGTCATCTAAAGTAATGAAAAGTACGATAAAATCATGTTGATATTAGCAAGCTTACCCTCAATATACTTTGTTGGATTTGCTACACCTTAATTTTCTGACAGAAAAGATTCATCATCCAATACTCTTGCAAGAAGACTAGGCGTGGATGACCATCAGAAAGTCCATACATGGCAATTGGAGAATAGAAGTCAGCTTAACCAATAGAGAATATGAAAATGGTTTAAATTTGATTTTGTTAGATGACTTAATTTGAAGAATCTAATTGTTTAAACAGTGTGGAAGAATTGTGTTTGACATTATGTATTCTGCAATTTTATATGTGCATATGTGTTTTCTAAGTTTGTTGAGTATGTTTATGCCTTTATGGTATTTTGAAAAGGGAATTATTTTTTAGTTTTGTTGGATGAGCGTGTTTATGGTATTTTAGGAAGGAATATGGGTTAGTTTGATGACTTTGATATCATGATGGAATGCACAAATATAATAAAATTATTCTTTACTAATATATTTTATGAAGTTTTTATAATATATATATACAGTGTATGCTCGTATCAAATAAGATGAAATACAATAAAAATATAAAGTTTGTCTAATAAGAATTATATGTATTGAAGTTAGTAAGGTAGTTGAGTCAATTAAAAAGACAATCTTTTTATATTCTTTTGATATATGTAATATTGAGAGCGGACAAAAATAAATAATGGAGAAAAGTTTATCTACTTTAAGGATTGAGAAGAACAAAGAAGAGGAAATTACTTTTAACAATTAAAAAAATGAAAACAAATCTTAATTAGAGTATTTAAAAATTATTGTACAAAGTTGACTTCGAAAATGCTCTAATCTTTCCTTAATCTCATACTCGAAAGGAATGTCAACTATTATATTAACTCATTATGTGAGATATGATAAAAGATTACTCATCTCATTTAAATGTTTAGTAATTAATTCAAAATCCTTTCATATAGGTTTTGACCTTATAGGAAAAATATTTATTATGCAAAATCTCTTTACTTTTAATTTGTTTAAAGGTTTTTTACAAAATCAATTTTACTAAAATATCTTTTGAATTCAATAATTAATTAAATAATTTTTTCTTAATACTTTTGTAATTAAAACTTAAATGTAAGTAATTTGCATATGAAGTTTCAGATTAATAAAACATTATACTTTGACTTTGAAATTTTAGATTAATAAGATATTATATCTTTGATTTCAAGAAAAAAATCAACTGAAAAAGTATATAAATATGTAAAAGAAATCATTCAAGAAAGTTAAGAAATTAAAAATAAATAGAAACAAATGATGTATATTGGGTTGTTTGTCTTTAAAATGTGTTATTTTTTGAATCAATTACACCAATACCCTCTAGCACCATTTGGTTGGCAGGAAAGTAAAGTGCACTTGGAATCTGATTCCTCGTAATAAATCTATAAAAAGTAAAGATATTCATATGTTTGGATACTTATAAGAATTCTAATAGAAAAATTGAGCAAATTCTTATTATAGTGATTGATATGCAACATTATTTCATGAAATGTGATTTACTTTTGACTTGTATTTTCGATTATATCCCTACAAGTTCCATTTACTTCCTGAGTTCGACAATGGAAAATGAAGTTGCAGAAGACGATTAGCTGATCATAATCATCGAAGGAGAAAATCCCACCAGACGAATCAAGAAAACCACAAATCCCAGTTGGAGAATGCTTGGAATTGTTCTACTGAGAACGTCTCAAGTGAGTTACGTTATCTACCAGTTTCAGGTTCTTGCTTACCTCTGATCTGAAATGTTTTTCCTCGAAAATTTTTCAAGGTCTCCTCAGGATTCTAGACCTCATTCGTCATCCTCAATAACAGTGGCAATATCACCACCAAGAATGTCTCTCTCTTGTTTCAAGAAAAGACCATATCAAGTCACTGTTTCTTCTTCTGCATCTTCGAGCTCACTCTTTTTCTCAAGTGGGTAGTAAATGGAAGAAAAAAATAATGTTTTTGCTCCCTATCAACTTTGAATTTTATTGAAATTGATGTTTAGTAACATCAATGCGTAACTGTGAGGAGGTAAGGTTTTATAAAAGAGTTGTCGTCAAGTTGAGGGAGAAGGAATGGTTGAATTAACTAGCGTAATTTTTAAATTAAATTCATGAAGAAAGTAATCTAAATATAAAGGGGGTGATGAGATTTATAATCTAAGTAAAGTGCTACTACTTTCCCTAGATTGGAAAAGTTTTTACTTTCCTAACTACTCAAAAAAATGAATCAAACGTGATAATATAAATTTTAAGAAAAAGATTATTTTCTCAGGCAAGAATCCATGCCAACCAAATAAAGGCTCTATGATTTCACTATTTTTAAACAAGTATTCATGATTTTAATTTTTTTAAAGAAACATTTGTACTTTAATTATTCAAATAGGCAACTTTTTATGATTTGTGAATAAAATTATTCTTATATTATCACAACAAAATATATTTAACTACTTGGGAACTCTACTTTGGTATAATTAATTGAGATTAGAGTCATCTGAAATAACCTCTCTGTTATTGAAGAATAAAGTTGCGTATACTAAACCTCAGGTCATTATTGTTGTCTTGTTGAGATTAAGTTCAATTAGAAGTAAAATGTTAAAATGTTTGTTTGCTTGAATATTAAATCATATAAACATACAAAATTTTAAAATCATATAACTGTCTCATGAAATTAATCTTGTTATTTTACCTAAAAAACAATATAAGAAAGGACATTTAACAAAATTGATTATGTTATATATAATCAGATCCAGAGATTTATATAATAATTGACATCATTTTCTAAAACTTGAGAGGCTTTAAGGTCATACTAGAGAGCAGATTATGATTGTTTTCTAGCAGTAAATTCAATGAGTTTATTGAGTCCCGCAAGAACTAAAAGATACATTCATATTAAACCTAACAAGTAAACAAAATAATTGGTTATTTTTGTCTATAATCAATCTTGTTTATGTAAGAATCTCACTATCCAAGTGAAGTGTTGAAACGCTTTAGTTTACTTGAAGGGATGGGTTTTGGCAGTTGCATTCCGGGAATCCTTTAACCGTACGTGGCAAGACTGATATCACCTGATTGGAACTTGTTAAAAGAAGAAGAAAGAATTCAAAGCTTCTTTTGCATTTTAAACGAAATGATGGTGAAGTGACATTCACGAGTTGGAAGCTTAAGAAAGAAGGAATTAACATGCACGTCAAGTAAAGTGGTTTTGCTAGTCATTTTCTGGCCGCTTTCCCTTGCACATGAAGTCTCAAGCCGAATAGTCCTTCTTGATTAACCTAATCTTATTTACTTAATCGTGTCCCCTTTAGTTTACTGTTTAAACTTTAAATATACGTATTGATCATGGGTCGGTTCGAGTGATAACTCCTCAAAGGCAAAAGTGGGCTCAGCCATACTAACCGAGGAAAGGACTAAAGCCTATCTCTCGCTTCGTAAACTTTGAGGAAGCTTAGATAAAGGAAAAACACAATCGTTTCCTTTGTTAAGCTAAAACCAAAAAATACTCATTAAGGGAAAGAGAAGAGTCTCTCACTCTCTGGTTAACTCAACCCACAAAAAAGAGCAAAAAGGTACGCAATATGTGTGGTTGATTCACACACCAACAACAAATGGAAGAGGGGATACCTTCATATGTATAAATTCCATACGTCTTTACCTTAGTTCGTTACTGCATTTACAACGACGATGTTAAATTGGGCTCTTGATTGTAAATACAACCATAGTTTTCTTGTCAGCGTACTAGATTTCAATTATAGGCCCAATATCCTCAAGGACGGTGGGATTATAGCATTCAATTGATGGATAAAACTTTATGAGAAATTCTTTTCTTTAAAATTTAATTCTAATTGACTTCGGGATTTTGTACTACTTAAGGAGGACAGTTAAACTTTATAATTTAATTTTAAATCTTGAATAATTAAAAATTATTATATTTAATCAAACTAAATTCAAATGTTGTACGCTAAAAAATTAATAATAAAAAACTTTATGATAAAAGATACAATACTCTCGTGTAGTTTAAATAACTTAATCTTTTTTCTAATTCTTAGAATTATAAGAAAAGTCCTTATAATTTTTACTTTCTTTTAGAAAAACTCTTCTTTTAAATTTTTGTTGAAAAATAATAACAAAAGACTAGTAATATAAATATCAGACATGAATCATTTAAAATGCTAATGACACAACGACTCAACTTACTTCTTAAAATTGACCGGAACTAATTAAAATTGATTTAAATTAATAATTTAAAAGAATTTAAAACTTAAATTGGAATATTATATCATCAATATTTAATTGATTGATGTGTGATATTCATGTCAATATATTTGATCTCTAAGAAAGATAATTTTATAAAAATTAAAATTTATAAAACTTTTTTATTTAAGAAATTAAACATTTTGAAAAATCAATTACAACCAAGCCATTATCTCTTGCCGAATAAAAATAGTATGCATGCACATTTGATTTGATGGCTAATGACAAAAGAATTATCTAATTACGAAGTAAATGGAGGTGTTCGGCAAGCAACTTGTTAGTTTTTTTTTTTAACTTTTTAATTAAAAGTTAACTTTTTGATCATTTTAAAAAGTTATTGATATTTTTTATGAATGACTTATTGATTAGTTTATTTAACTCTAATAAGTTGATTTTTAAAAGTTCCATAAGAGGAGCTTTTGGGATTAGTTATTTATCTAAGATAGTATTGTCCTTCACTTTACTCTTTACTTTTGCTCTGAGTATTTTCAAAGTTGGTTTTTTTTTATCGTACTGAAGTTTGGAAGAATATAATAAAGAGGTTAATTAAACTTTTTAATCTTTATTTAATTTTATAATATTAGTTTACATTTAAAAATACAATAATATTAAGTTTCTGAACATAAAGAGTCAAATTAAATTAATATTTTTAGTATATAACTATTATATATCGTATTTGTGTCATATTATAATTATAGATATTTTAATTTATTAAATAATAAAATTCATACATATTATATGAAATATACTAATATGATGTAGTTTGCTGCATCATAAAAAATTTAACGTTAAATTATTATTAATATCATCATCATTATTATGTTTTTTATTAAAGTTATAAACTTAATTTTTGTAAAATTAAATGTCTAAAATCTAAATTTTTATAAGAACATTCAACGAAATACTAAGAAATATAACATTCATACCGTTATAATTTCTTTGAATCATACCTCATAAGTCATTTTACACATCAACAACTAATATTAAACAACTAATTTTATCAAATATCTTTAATAAATATCTTATGTTATTAACTAGTTAAATCAGCTGATATAATCAACTATCACAGAGTTGATACGTTCATTTGACGCCATCCAACGTATCCAAAGAGTACAATGAGTGTGCTCACCACTAATATGCTGTGCACCCCGGGCATCCTATTCTAGAATTAGATAATGAGGTAAGCTGGCAGAGAAACCGTTGAAAAGCTTCCTCTACAAATCGTGATGTTTATCTTCGTTTTTAAGTCATAGCATGTGAATGGAAAATGTGAGTCACGTATTTGTCATGCCATAAGATAACTTATTAGTCAGATCCAATCTGGCACGCATGGAACTAAAACTCAGACTCGATGAGACCTCATCATTTAATTCATCATGAGTTCCGGCGCCGCTATCATCTAAAAACTGTGGGCTTTTTCTTCAACGTACTAAGCAATGTGTGGCTTATACCATTCTGATGTTTAACAGAGTACATGTAAATAAAAATATGTGTTATGTTTTTATGTAATTACCTAAAATACATTTTCTTTAATTTATCCTTTTTAATTACCCAATTGGCCACTCACTAATAAAATGCTTTTACATGGGACCTAGTACATTACTAATTATTATTGGTATGGGGTGCATGTGAAGCTGTCTTTCTTTTTTCCCTTAGGGATAAGATCGTATGTATTCATGCATGTCCCTGTCAGTGCTCTTATCTGGAAGAAAGGTCAATACAATGAACAGTCTACCAAAAGTCAACAATTCGCGAAGGGTTCGCACAAAATTTCCAGAGAACCTCAGGTATATACGAAAACAGCAGCATGATGATGCCTGCCGTAATATGTATGCTCAAGTTACGGCTCAAGGCAGAACCTGTCAACTACTCTAGAATGATACTCAGTAGAAATGGTATCCGCACACTCTAGATGATGATTAAGACATATTTGTATCATCTGCTTAATTACTTCAATTTGAAAAGTTCTGGAATGGATAAGAGTCTGGAAGACTTGTCTATGGTTGTCGAGCTAGCAAAACAAGTCGTCGTGTCGCGCTCGTTATGCAATATACAACGAATATATTGAGTGTATTCTCTATCCTCAGGGTTTAATTAAATATGTGGCAGGTATGATTTTTATTAGGTTAGGTAAGGAAGTCCAAGAATGCTACCCAGCCTTTCACTCTCAAACCCAAGAATGTTCTTGCTGTCCCTAGATTGTGATCCGAGTGATTTACAGAAATTTCTCAGGTAACATTTTTTAACCATAAAAAGTTTCAATGATCACTTCACCTGAATTTTAAATTACCAATTTGGTGATTAATGAATACCACAGATATATACTGTGATGTGGAAACTTTTACAAGCCCACAATATAATCCTTACGTACTGTTTTGACGTTTAGCATTCAACGACTCCGCATGACTTTAGCCTGAATAGTCTCTTTCCTTGTACTCAGTCTTTAAATTGACACACTTGCACTAGAGAAGACTATTATTACTATTCAAATTTCAAACCACAGCAGCTTTCTCCTTCAGATAAATGAATCGTTCACGCAAGCCAATATTGATGGAAATGCATTCCACCCAACAGTACAATCCAAAATTGACCTGAAAAGTCATGGTACGTTCATATACATCCGAATCATACACCACCCCATTAATTCTTTATTTGATTTTTTCAAATTTGATATACCTAACCAAATTAATTGAATTCGGATTCCAACTATACTAGAATGTTCTCTGCTTCTCTCATTAATTTTAAGAGTAAAATATATGTTTTATTATCATTGAAGGTGATTTTTGGAACAACCGGTAACATTACTCTTTTGTAATCAAAAGGGAACGGGTTGGAGTTGCAATAGGAAAGTGCTTCTGTAGTAAAAATTTCACTTTCTATTAATAACCTTCTGTTAATTATTATTTTCCATTATACCTTCAACTAATAGAAAGCAAGTGTAACGTATTATATATTTTTTATGAAATATTTTATTTACCAAATTTATTTTATTTATATTTTTATTATTTTTATTTAATATTTAATATTTATAATTTTAAATTTATATGACTAATAATATACTTTTTAATTATTTATACAACAATTAATAGTTTATTAAATCAATGAACTTTTTAGTCATTTTATTTCTTTCCAGCAACTGCAACTGCAACTGCAACTGAACTTGTCAAACACCTATTTTCACGTTTTAGCAATTATCAAAACATCAATTTCAAAAACATAAGTACTTATCATTTCTACAAGTTAATTTTATTAGATTATCAATCACTACTACTCTCCCAAACCAAGTCATAGTGTATTCTAGATGGGCAACGGCCATGCTATATTAAATACTTAGGATTATGGTGCATTAATTTAATAAGCTGATGAGGAACATCATGCATATATTGGTGTGTCTGCTTTCTTCACTCGTCAAATTTTGGGTTCTTCTACCAGGATGACAAGGAACATTATGCATATATTGGTGTATATAAACATTAGAAACGTTGTAGGAAACGTTAAAAAAATATACAAAATACATGTACTTTTATTTTAAAATTTTAATCAATATATTTGCTTAGATAATTATAAATAATAGAAGTATTCATCATTATCAGACATGAACATAATAACTAGAAAACAGATTAAAAGCTTAACAGATATCTGAAAATTTTTAAGATGAAAAATATAATATCTAAAATTAAATAAAATGTTATGAGAAAATATAAAAATTGGTGGCTTGGAAACATGTTTTAAAACCGCAAAAATATGCGAGATATGTAGACTATATACATCCGATGATCAAAATAAAGCGAGACAATAATTTATATTCTCAACAAAATGAAGCAAGGTAATAATTTTTATCAGAAACAACTTTTCTATTAGATAACAATAAATTTACGTATTATTTGATCTCTCTAAATTTTGCATTTTAATAAGACTTTAATTATGTGTTGATGATGATGATGAAAAAAACGAAACAAAATATGATGTAAATATAAATATATTCAGACTTCATTTCAAGTATCTAGGGTGTAAAGTAATCTGAATACAAGAGACTTTTTTTCTACACCTGCATATGTTTTTCAAAATTTCACATTTTACGTATTGGAATTAAATTGTAAGATATTTCTACAATGAGATCATGAGAAATAAGCATTTATGGTAAGAAAAATGATAGTTAAAAGGCTAAACTAGGGGCTTGATGCTGGTACCTAGCTTAAATTATCTTTCAACCGATAGCATTCAAACACGAAGCTCTTAAGATAATTTTTAAAAATTTATAATTTATAAATTTCCGAGTTATTTGTTGAATATATATTTTTAAGTACGCACTAAATAATTTATTAAACATTTATAATGACACTTAATTTATGTATAAATCACCTATGAATTAAATATCATATTCAATCCAACTAAAATTAAGAAGCTCACGTGCTTAACATTCTTTTTTCTCGCAGAGTTTTGACTTGATTTGTTGATCATCTCCGTAAACTAAGGATTAGAGGCACTTGAGGAATCTGCCATCACCAGTTGGATCCCCCCTCAAACAAAAGGGACTATACTATTACTAATTTCGAGACCATTATGATACATTGAGTGTGTACAGAACGTGATACCTCGGTATAAGAGTTGTAAATTATAAGTATTTCGTGTAACCTTGAAAAGAGAGCGATAAAGAAAGGTACACAAATAACAATAGACAATTGAAGGAGGAACTAACGTCCACATGGGAGGGTATCGAAGAAAAGTTGAAGATCCACTCTTCTTCTATTACTTTATATACAAAGCAGGGTTGGTCTGGTAACTTTATAGGTCATTGTTTAATGATATGGGCCATATGGTTGTCTATATTTGAAAACGGAACAAAAAGGAGACAAAAAGACAATAAATTCTCATGTCGCGTGCGGGAGATGCACATATTTTCCACATCATGCGAGCCCATCATTTCAAACCTCATCCTATTTATTGTAAATCCACTCGTCGCTTCCTTCCAAGGCCACATTACTAATCTCTTGGATATCATATAGAAAGAGAAGTTAAAGTAAAATTCTTATATAACATTATTTCCTCATTCATCAATATTCAAATTTTAGAAGGCGAGTGTGTTAGAAATTTAGCATATATTGTAACTTTGATATACAAACTAAAATACCATAATAAATAAAATATGGAAAATGTATAATATTAGTATGGTTTTAGGAATTATATATCATTTTATATCTTATTCAATGCAACCTAATGATATGAAAAGATATTAATAATTTAAGTTGACGGATATACTATACTTACCGTTGGAATCACATATAGATAACAAACCCGAAGAAGCAGGCAGAATGCGGACACTATGAACCTAATTATTATTGTGGATGCTGATAACTTTACTTCTGTTAATTCTCTTTCTTTGATGATTAGTTTTTTGGCACTTATCATGTTGTAGAGGCTAGATCTAAGCCTTATTTGACGCTACCCAACTCTTGGATTATTGTTTGATACAAATATAGTTACAACTGTTTGTAATATTTTAAAGGTCATGGATAAAACGTAAAGAATGGATCATCATAAAAAATAAAATAGACACAAATCAAAAATAAATCCTTACTTTTCCTTCTCTTGCTCGGGCAGAGAGCCCGGCAAGTAGTTTGAACTTGGGAGTTGTTTCCGCAACTAAATATGTCGTCGTTGTTATCATTCAGTCCAAAATTTCGTATTATTGTAAAATATCGAAAATTTTGATAAAATAGAGAGGTTATTTATAATAGCTCCAATTATGATTATGACATGAAAAAAATATAATAATAATAATAATAATATAAAAATACAAATAAATAATACAGATTAAAAAAGTAAATATATAAAAATAAAAGAAAATAAATAAATAAAATACATAAAAACAAATAAATAATAATATTAATGATAATAATAATAAATATTTCATAATAAAAATAAAAATAAAAATAAAAATAATACTAATCACAATAATAACTCGTTTAAAATAACAAAAAGAGTTGGATTCTTAACAGGAACAAGTGGTTGATGAGGGCACCGAATTTGCCAGTGAAATACGACGTGTCTTCTACTTTTTTAAAGTTAAGCCTTAATTAGTTCCCATCACTCAACCCGATCTTTTCTGCTAGCCTTACAAAACAAGCATGATTTCTTGTTAGAAGGGTAAGCTTCTTTGGTACGTCAGAAAGCAAGCGAGAGTTATTTTACTTAGTCATTAAGTAAAACTCAACTCTTTTTTGGTTTTGTTTCCTTTGCATTTCTTAGATTAGGTATATCAAAAAAATAGTTCAGTCAGTAACTTCGTATGATTAAAACTTCTCGTTAGAATCTAGCACTAGTGTGTACAAATTATGTGATCAAATATTAGCAAGTCATGAGCAATTAATGAAGATGAGAATCAAAATATTATTAAACTAATGACATCCTGAAATCTTAAAAATTGTATATTTTGTAACGAATACAATAGATTATCCTGCTACATTTGACTCTTTAATAATAGTTTTTAAAAAATATAAAATGGTCTCTTTATTGATTAAGGATAAAATTGTGTATTATTAAAATTTTCTAGACTTTAAGCATCAACATAATTTCTGCTAGTTTTTGTTGTTGTTATGATTGTTTTAAAAAATATAAAAGTCACATGTTAAATGTTTGAAAATATTAGACTTGAATTTAAATACTCTAAAACATTAATATTTAAATTATATTATAATGATAATCTTGAAGTTTAAATTGACTTTTTATTATTTTGGTCTTATTCAAAAATTATTCACTGTAAGTTTTGATTATAGAAAAATTGAGAGAACACGTTAATAATAAGCCTTCCAGACCAAGGGACGTGGGGGCAAAGCAATGAGATTCATCATCCATGAGGCAATAGAGTAGAGAATAAGTTAACAGCGTGAACAATAGTGTAGTAAATAGGGTTGGTTTTCTACCTTCCCAACTATAAAAGTAAAGGCAGCAAATACTCTCACACGTGCTCATGTTCTCCTAAGTCAGCTTTCATGACTATCCAACTCTAACCGGGGCATTTCACTTCTAAATGTGTCGGAGAACCTTTTTATCATTGTTTATTTGTCTTTCTCCTCCCGTGCGTGTGGACCTTGCCAACAGTGAAAAGGAAGAAATAAGAGAAATACGCGCACACTGTTCTGTTCGCACACGTATGTAATACACATACGTCTGAGAATTCATAATTAGGGTCACTTCCACCGTCCCCTTTTCTTCTTTGTACACGATGACGAGTCAATCTTTTGGTTCGTTCAAATTAAGTATGCATCATGTAAATATATGCATGAATCTAAAAAAATTAGGTGAGAACATAATTTAATATGAATTAAAACCTAATTATATATATAAATATATGCTCAAAGGCAATTTATGAATTATGTTTCAACGTAATTAATAAAAACAATTGAAAACTAAAATAACAATTTATAAGAAATAGATTAGTTAGGTTTATATGATGGATTTTTGTACAACTCATTTACATTTAGTGGTGCATCTTTTTGTTTTTTTTTTGGTTAACTACGAAGTGTTTTAGGCGGGTCTCAATTATAAGAAAGTATATTTAAATCATCCACACTCAAAAGTCATCTACACCTCGATTAATTTCTCTGCTCGAGCCAGGTAGGTTCCTTACGGAAGGTAAAATTCTGACTCCAAGTTTTAAACGACTGCATACATGAGGACGGCTCAAACCTGCGACCTCACTGAAACCAAAAGAACCCCTTGTCGACCCACTTGCACCCTCGGGTTGCATTTTTCTGTATATTAGTTGTATAACATAAATGGTTCAACGTTCTCAATGGCTAATTGCATGCTGAAAGTGAACTACTCACCATGTAATTTAATTAAAAAAAAGGGTAAAAACATGAAACGATCCATGCTTGTTAGGAAACGACAGAGAACCGCGGGGCAAATGAGGACAGACGCGTAGGACTTGCGTCGCTTCCTAGTTACTACCTTTTGAAACCAAGAAAGCGAGGGATGTGTATAAAATCTACGCTTCTCATAATAAAATTTAGACTTTGTCTACTTCTTTGTCTCTTCATCATTCGCTTTAACGCATCCACGGTGTTAGTTAAGTACATCATATAGGACCCTTCTTTTTCTCTATATATAGCTTCCCTCGTTCTTCATCTTCATCCATCTTTTTCACTCATATTCTTCATATCCAGTTTCCTTATAGCTTATCTACACATATCTAAACCTTTCTTCGTCTCTAATCAATCTGAGGTTGTTGATATATATAATATTCTTCTCTACCTAGGTTGTAAGCATAGTGGACCAGAAGGACAAGTGATTTGTTCTATATTGGTTAAATTTGTTTGGTAAAGAGGATCGTGCTCAACCCTTTTTGAACAAGAATTTTTAGAAGATATGGCATGTTTGGTGGCTCGCACAGGGAGAGAGTTGCAGAGATACGATAACATGGGTCGTCGCCAAGTTGTTGGGTGAGAACTTGAATTTCTTCTCGTTTCTTGGAGTTTTGTCATTTAGATTTGTGTTCAGAATTAGCTAAGAGATGAGTGGCTTTCCCATAAACCTTCTTCTGACTGAGGCCTCGGTCTCTTTCTGTAATATTGTTGGCAATCTTCCATATTATGCATACTGTTTTCTTTGAACATACCTTACTTAGCTACAAACTCATTTTCTTGAATTTTGTTCAACTTGCAGATGCATTCCGTATAGATACAAGATATGCAGCGACGGCTCTGTCAGTGATGAATTGGAGGTTCTAGTTATCACTTCTCAGAAGGGTAGTGGAGGAATGATGTTCCCTAAGGTAATCCAGATACGTTCTATAGCTTGTATTAATTAAAACCACAGGCACACGTATTGATATTTTAGTGTATTAACATATATATCGTTATCTCGTGATCAGGGTGGGTGGGAACTTGATGAATCTGTTGAACAAGCAGCAGCCAGAGAGTCACTCGAAGAAGCTGGAGTTCTTGGGAAAGTCGAGGTTAGTGTCCATTCACAACATACCCTTCCCTTGAAGAGGTTGTTTCATGTGGTAACACAGGTACAGCCATGGCTAATTTCATTCCGTTGTCTAATGTGGTTTTCTCATGCAAACGACAGGTAAAACTTGGCAAGTGGAGCTTTTTAAGCAAAAGGACCGGTACATTTTACGAAGGCTACATGTTCCCTTTACTTGTGACGGAGCAACTTGATATCTGGCCAGAGAAGAACATGAGACAAAGAATTTGGGTACGCTAGCTAGCTGCTGCTTCACACTTTCTAATTTGCACAAAAGAAATGACTAATTACTTTTTCACAGTAACCGAATGCTAATAAACTATGTATTAATCAGATGACGGTAGAGGAAGCTCGGGAAGTTTGTAGACATCTGTGGATGAAGGAAGCATTGGACAAATTCGTTGAGAGGCTTACACCTCTACAACTGCAACAGGAAGACGATGTATTGTAATCTTGGCCTTTGAGCTCCAAAAAGATTTCAAGAGCATGTACATAAAAATATATAAACGGAACCTCCAAGTCGTCAGATGAGAGAAACAGACTGCAGAACTGCTTAGAGCCGAGTGAAATGTATTAAGGACACGGTTGTAGAAAAAGAAGTTTCTTGCTTGATTGATGAAAAGTTGACATTTTCTTGAAGTTGCTTTGTACCCAATTCAGGAGATCAAATGAAAAGAATGTCACAGTGCTCATGTTTCCTATCTTTTGCTATTATGTCTACCGATAGAATCATATACAAGTAATTTACGGCCTCATGGAAGAACTTGGACTAAATGGTTTATAAACATGCTGTCAAAATGTTAGTGACTCGGAGGTTTGAACTCAAACAAAATAGTGCTATCCTTATTTTTTTGGATTTATAATTAAATGTTTATAGTTCATGTTAAAGACATAAAAGCTCTATCCAATTATAGACGTAAAAGCATTATCCGGGTATGGAAACTTACATTCTGTCCGTTTCAATATTTGTCAAGATGATGGAAGAGTATCAGGAAAGGGCGGACTGGGAAAACTCTCCATGACCAAAATTAAGATGTAGAAAACCTCTTTTAATTACCAAAAGAAGTAAGACTTCTTTTCTTTTCCTTTTTTCATACAAAAGACTCGAATAAGCATCTCCTTCTTTAGTCCATTAACGTGTACCTTCTCTCTCTTAAGACTTCTTTTCTTTTCTTTTTTATAACAAAAGACTCGAATAAGCATCTCCTTCTTTAGCCCATTAATGCCTACCTTCTTTCTCTTAATGCTGGCTATGATAAACCAGTCTGTGGTAGAAGGAGCTTAGCCTGAAATTTAGCTATTAAGAATCACATGGACAACGATATGCAGCTTATGACTCGACAATTCAATTTGATGCCTATAGGCAAGAATCTATATCACAGTCCACAATCACAATTAGCAAACGCCTGCATGGTTTAAGATTACGAGTTTAGGAAATTGGATATCCATGACCTGCATCAACTACTACCGCTTCCACAAAACTTAAACTAACCACAGAAACTGTCTAAAACTTTGTATATGACAATCTTAATCCCAGTGATGCATCCTCAACATTCCAGATTAAATAAGCTAGTAGCTATGCTAAACTGACAGGGATTATCTTGCAAACCAAGGCTTTAATTCTTTCAAGATGACGGCCAAATCAAGTGGTAAAATAGATAGTCAATATTCTGGTCCGAAACAAGTTCAGAATGCTTTGAGCATACAAGTCAAACAACACGCAGTCTTTGTATTATTAATGGCCTAGAATGAACTTAATAATGGCAGCCTTTGTCGTTGCATTGTTCTTGGCTCACCATTAGCATCTATTTTCTCAACCAATGCCGCATGGGAAACGTCATGACACAGACCCTTGTTTCGCAACGAGCTACATAATTGCTAAACTATCTTGAATTTCATACGAGATCAGGTACCTTTAGCTACGAAATTTCGTCTTAAGAAAAACAAAATTAAGATTCCAGTCCTTCCCGTAGCCAAATTTGATTGATTGATGCCTAGTCATTCTCCACTTACAGAAGGGATCATTGGTGAGCGATTCGATCTTTGTTCTTATACCAATCCTATTATAAACTCACAGGATGGCGTGTAACCTAACCTGAGCATAGCCAATAGCCCACTATTTTTGTTACGAGAGGAAGACATACAGCAAGTTCAACATTAAGCATAAGAAGATGACTCGTTCCTTGTCATCAAAGTCTTTTTGTAGAAGTAATTAACTACAGGTTTCGGCAATCAAAGTCTTTTTAAGAAGTAATTAACTACAGGTTTCCGCAATCCACATCATGGCTGCGGACAATGTGGCTGCAGCTTTCTTTTGAATTTTTGTAGAACCAAAATCGAGTTGGGATAAACACGAAGATTTCTTTTTCTTTTGTCCTTTAGGTGTGACGTGAATAGTTATCTTTTCTCTTGTCCTGCGCGCTTATTTTCAAATCAGGGATACACTAGCTGTTTACATAAGAAAAGTATTGACAAAAACCTTAAACGTACCATTTGTCTTTTTAATATTGTTGATTTATGTATTACAAACAACCAACCACGTGACATAATTAATTAAATGTATTTTTTAATTTTATACATATTTATTTAATTAACTAATACATAAAATAAATTTTTAGGATAAATACATTTTTACAAATGAATTTATAATGAAAACAAAGTTATGAGATTTTTATTATATTTAAAT
>JAOSBN010000177.1:8474316-8505521 GCA_027563595.1 Erythroxylum suave
TCTGCCCATCTCAGATATTCGCATCTTCTCCAGAACCCTCTTTCCAAAGTCGAAATTTGAGTCCATTTACAGTGAAGCGGAGGTGCTATATTCTTCGACACCTACCCACCAAACAACCCAACAATGGTCAAAAACTGAAAAATCTCCAATTCAGAGAGAATCCACCAAAGTAAATGAACCAAGGATCCATATTTCGCATCCTTGGCCTGAATGGATAGATTTTATGGAAGTTTTGCTAAAAAGGGGATACTTTGAAGGTGATGGAAACCCGCTCAGAAGCGGGGAATTGAGCTCTAAGGAAGTGAATGTTGTTAGAACTGCGTGCCTGAACTTTGCGCGTGATCGGTCTGGGTTTATAAGGTAATGAAATACGCATTTGACTTTGCAGGTGAAATGTTTGATTAAAGGTCCGTGTCAGATAAAGAGATTTCTTTTGCGAAGCATTGTCGTGGGCCGTCGATGAATATTTCACTTTCATGTGATAGAGTCAGTTTAGTCAAATAATGGGGTTACTCTACGGCTGTCTATTCTAAGAAGGCAATTTTGAGTTGAAAATACTGTTTGAAATTTCTGGAACAGGATAATTTTGAGTCATTAGAAAAGTTTTTTTTTAAAATTATCTTGTTTCAGAAATTGCAAAAGTATTTTCAATAGGAATCATGACAAATATTGGGTGGTCGGAGCACATGTGAACTACTCATGTTTTATGCTTCAAATATAGGTGATCTTTAGCAAATGAAGCTTTTCTCATTTTCCGGAAGACTGGTGTTCAGCTAACTCTTCTGTTACCAGGTTCTTATCAAGAAAAGATATTGAGGTCATTGCTGGATGCGGCTGCCCAAGCATAGATCGAAAAGTTGTCAATTCGGGGAAGCGTCTACGAGCACATGTTGGCCTTGATGAAGAAAACGTGAGTGTTGAATATTATAACCCTTATGCTTTTGGATTTCATATTTTTAAAGTGGTTACTGGTCGACTCTGCACATTCATGATTTGAACAAATCTGACCTAAATTACTGGTAATGCATCATATCTCATTTAACAACCAATTTTGTAGATTTGTAGCTCCTGCAACTTGAGGGGTCACTGTGAGAGAGCATATTTAAAGGCATATGAACATGAAGAAGCACAAACTGTGGATGTGATGCGTTTTCTACTGACGTATGGCCTTCATTCAATTTCCAATACTCTGGAGAACGAATCATGTCAAAATAAATTGGTGAGAGAGGCAGTGAGAAAAATGTTGAAAGAATTGGTGGCTTTCGGTAGTCAATATGATCAGCAAACTAGCACGGCCATAGAAAGAAGTGCATGTAATCATTTTTCAAATCGACAGGAGAAAAACCTCATAAATGTTCCAATGAAGCGAGGAGATTGGATTTGCCCCAAGTAATGTCATTATTGGTCTTATGATAATTTAAAGTGTTGAGTCATCAATTCAAGGACTGAAGTGAATTTTCATTCGTGTTGGTGTTTCAGATGCAATTTCTTCAACTTCGGCAAGAACATTAAGTGTTTGAGATGCGATTGCTTTTGTGAAGAAAAACTGAAGCAGCTAAAAGAGGATCAAGACCATCTTCCGCTGAAGAAAGGAGACTGGATTTGTGAAAAGTAATATTTCTCAGACTTCTTGACATACTTTAATAATGCTCTGGTTCTTATTCCGTAATTCAATTATTGCAGATGCAACTTCTTAAACTTTGCAAAGAATACAAGATGTCTTCAATGCAAAGAAAAGCCTACAAAGCGACTGCTTAATCCTGGAGAATGGGAGTGTGACTCGTTAGTTTTTCTTCCTCATTCAATCATTTTTAAATCTGTAGGAGCCAAGATATGAATTAGTTACACTAGAGCATTGATTAATGTACAGTTTGTAATTATTGGGTGTGCAGCTGTAGCTACATCAATTTTAGAAGAAACATTGTATGCTTGAAATGTGATCATCGAAGATCCAAGGCCTCAAATGCTTCAAATAAATTTACTCATTATCAGGCTGAGTATGTAAATTATCCCAGTCGTGACCGTGAGAGATTCCTGAATAAAAATGAAGCGGATGGTCAGAGACGCAGTGCTGCAGGGATGAGGAGATTTGTAGAAAAAGGAGAAGAAGATCAATCAGTATCGTTGGCTGGGGATTCCAAGTTTTTAGATTTCCCAGTTGCTGGGGGTAAGAGCAATTTGTCCAAAACAGTGTACAGGAAAGAGATAGTGAAGCATGAGATGTCAGAGGGGAACAAAATTGGTTCAAGAACTGAAGTAAGTAATGACGAATGTGAGCATGCTGACACCCAAAGAAAGTCAAAGTTCGTTGAATGTACTGATGATGAAGATTTGGGCGATTGGTTTGGGCATGAAAGGAAAATGGTAACAAAGTAATTTGTGTCTGGACCTTAGTTAATTTGTGAGTTGATCATAGGTCACTGTGTTCGTAAGATAGGCATAGGAATGAATGATGAGATTTTTTTTTTCTTCTTCCTATCGTGCATGGCATGGCGAAGGTTACAAGTATGTACATGATAAAACATAAAATGTGGGGAACATATTAACAACAAAATTTAATTGATGAAATTGGTATTAAATATAGACAGGAAAAGAAAAGAAAAAACTCCTTTTTGATAACAACAAAATTTAATTGATGAAATTGGTATTAAATATAGACAGGAAAAGAAAAGAAAAACTCCTTTTTGATGATTCATTATTCTTATTAACATTAGAAATGCATGTACTTGTCTTTATATGTTAAAGTTTGAATTGTTTTGAATGAGGGAGAGCAACAGCTGAACAACAATAAACTAAAACAAATCTTACACTATAGAACAAAAAGAACAGAAGACTAAAAACCTGGAGAAATAGAATTAATTATAAGGTTCTGTGACGAGTAAACCGTTGGTTTGTACTTCACATTTAATTGGTTGGCTCTATTTTTATTATATAATTGTTTTAAAACATTTTTATCTTAATTCTTACATTTCTGTTTAATTAACTCATGTATAAAATAAAGTTTATGAAATAAATATACATTACAAGTAAAATTAAGATGAGATTGTATTATGAGATTTATATTTTATTTATATATTATCCCTAAATTATTCTTAATAATTGTTTTATTGAGATTAGATATTAATAAAGCAGAAAAACTAACAAATATTGTATGTATTTCTTATGAAAGAATTAGTCAATCTCATAAACTAAAATATAGAAATATTTAAACAAATATGTGGTGCTTATTGAAGAATAAGTTTGTTGAACTGACTCAATGAGAATTCTATTTGGAACATTAGTTATATGTCTATGAAAATTCTTATGATAATTGTATAAGTGATCATTTGACTTGAAATCTTCAAATTATATCATATAGGGATTGTTATATTTTGATACTGCTTATAAAGAGTAACACACTTAGTAGTCATTGGATACAACATGAACTATATGAAAGTAATTGAGAGTGATTGACATATGATTCATCTCCCTAAAGTGATTAGGGAAAATCATTTGCTATTCTCGATTAGTATTAATTCAGAAAATCTTTGGTCAAGGTATAATGACACTTTATAATTCAAATGTCATTAATAAAATCAAGTACTAGCGGTAGAAAACTAATATAATTGAACTCAAATATAATAAACATTAATTTTATGTTATATGTCTAACCGAAACATTGTATAATTAAATGATTGAATTGTACAAAAAATCATAGATAAAAAGATTAGTCTTTGACATTCTTAATATTTATGTCGTCATGATACATTGCTAGACATTAATCTTGATTTATGGATATAAATTGTTTAATTAAAGAATTGAAGATAAATCAAATGAGTTTAATTTATCTCATCCTAAACATAATTTAAGATTATAGTTTGTATTTATTACCAACATATTAGGAATCTAACTGCTCACACATGCATAACTATTAATGAGAGAAAAAAGGTATTTTAATTAAGTTGTTATTGACTGTAAAGTTTGAGAAACTTTAAAAGTTAAATATACAATATTTAACAAATAAGGGCAAATATGGGATATTATATCTTATTTGGGTCTAACTAGCATTTAATGATAATTAATTATAATTTTAATAAAGTTTAATTAAATTTTAAATTATAACTCAATTAAATCACTAAAAAGTCTAAACCTATTACAAATAGGCGTGACTTCTAAAATAGTCAATATTTCTTACTTACCCCTCTTTACACCACTAGAATCCTCTCAAATAATTCATATGGATATTGTTAGAGGTTGAATCTTTGTGTGACCACAACAATGATGATGAACATGTCTCAAAAATCAGTTCAAGGGGAATTATAAAAAAGATCAATATTTATAATAAGGTATAATTTATGCTTATACTTGTTATGTTTATATGTTAATCATGTTATATAATTTAAAACAAGAAATTAAACAAAAAAATTGTTTTTGTTCTTCTATGTGCGGGATGAGATCATACCTCAATTTTTCAATACTGGGCTTGGAGTCATCTTTAATTCTATAATTTGATTTACTATTTGATTGTTGATTGTAGCAGGCAACATGAGGGTGACGACAAACTTTCTTTTAAGGATAGGGTTTCCTAAAGATGAAGACAAGAGTGTTTGGACGCAAAGATTAGTTATCATAAGTTAAAAATAAGTTATTTTTAGTTTGACATAAAGTCAACTTAAAAATAAGGTTATTGGAACCTTAAGTTGACATAAGGATATTTAGTTATTGGAATAGGATATTTCAAAGTTGGGTTTTAGTTTGGTAACATGAATTAGTGTAATTTAAAGTTTGAATAAGGGATGTTGGTTATTGAATGTATTTCAAAGTTAAATTTGAGCTTACTCTTAGATTAGGAGCAATACAATTTAGAATAACACATATTCAAATTAGAATTTTAAATAATTTTACCTTTCAAGTTAATTCCAAAATAATTAAATTATTTTTTAATTCTACTAATGTTAGTATTATATTAATTCATGATTAAAAATTTTAGAAAAGTTGTTTCAATAATTAAAATTAATTATATTTCAATTAGATTAGAATTAATTAATTAAACTCCTTTATAATTAAGAAAATTTTCTTAATTTAATTAAGAAAACATTTTTAATTAAATTTATTTATTTTAATTTAATTGAGAGAGTTATGATTATGTTTTATTTAGAAATTATTTTTTATTAATTTGAATAATAAGTTTCTTAATTAATTATAAAATTTATGTTCTAGATTAAATTTAAAATTATTTTGATTTGTTAATTAACAAAAATGGGTTTTTCTTTTGGTCTTCTGAAGGATGGGGGAGGATTAGGCATTACACTATTAGAATCATAACAAAGTGCTTACGATTAAGAAGATTTGGAGATTACTCAATGATAAGCTCTTTAGGTTAAATGGCTAAATGTTTTCTACTCGAGAAATGTTAATTTCTAGACCATTCAACCTAAAACTAATGCCTTTTAGACCACGATTCAATAACAACAATAATAATCTAGCAAAAATTCCGCTGAAATGCAATGTCTGTAGAGTTTCATTAGTACACAACCTTACCCCTAATGATTCAAATTCTTGAACTAAGGGAAATAATAAGGACAATGATTAAGTGTAAGATTGTGATTGCTGAAGTAACAAACTTATGGTATCATTATTTGTTTAATGATGGAACATTTATAGCAGTTTTTAAACTCACTAGACTTCATAATATTATCCCAGGGTCTGTTTTAGTTAAAGAAGTATTAAGTTACAAAATATGATGCTTAAAGCTCCTACTAAGGAGCCCTTTTAATGACTTGTTATTGAATATAAACCTCCTCCAAAATAAGAAGGACCCTATTTTATGGGCAAGAATTCAAATGGAAAATTCATTAATGTTTCTTGTAGGATGATGTTGAAGATTCTAGGTCTAAGATTTAAATGGCATAAACTAGTATGGTTTGAAGAAGCTAATTCTGGAGTAACTTTTACCCTTTTACTCAATTAAAGAGAAAATGATCAAATCAGACAGCATCAGAAGAATGATAAGGATTCTAAGCATTTATTTCTATACAACCTAAAGGAGGAAACTATTGATTATTTATTCTTTAAATAAAAATATACTTCTTACATTTGGAGAGGAGTTCTTCAGTTAAGGAACATGCCACCTCGTCCCTCTAACTGGTCTACAATTATTCTTCATTCATGTTAGAACCATAATCTTTATAATAAGGATATTTTAGCGTACAAAATTTTCTTAGAGAATGTTATGTATGCCTTATGGAAAGAAAAGAACATGAGGATTTTCTATAAGCAAGCAAAGCATAAACCAATTTTATTATGAGAATTGATTGTTTATGTTAAAGAACAATTAATAGCATAGATGAGTCAACTCAGTTGCAACTCCTATATAGCCACTAACTAGAATCTACTTTAAGGACTCAGTTCAAATCTCTGATGAAATCCTAATGATTTTATAATTTTGATATGGAACAAACTTATATATCTTAAGGGTCAAGCTTTCTTGAAATTGGTTTCATTCATAAACATGAGAGATAGATATAAATTGGGAATCTATGTAGTTATAACAATCCATAGGTGAGTTACAACCTTACTCTTTAATATAGATTTGCTTTGTAGGGCTACTATGTTTGTATCCCTTTGAGAAAGTAGTCATGCTTTAAAAGTTATACATTCAGCTTTTACTTAACTCTCATTATTCCCAATTCAATGCAATTCTTTAATTTTTCAAAAAATGGGCATTCTTTAATATTTTAGAAATTTTGATTCCTAATTTATTAAGTAGTGATTTTTAATTAATTAAGAAACTAATCTCTAAATAAATAATTTAAAGGATGCTCTTGATTAATTTAAAATATTTTATTTAATTTTAAAAGTGATTTTATTTGATATTAGAAAATACTTTTCTAGTTAAGAAAAAGTTATCTCTAATTAGATTAAATTTCTTACTTACAAAATTTTTCAAAAAAATATTTTTTAAAATTATAATAAGAAGAGTAATTTGTTGAAACATCAATTAAATTTTATCAAATGAGTGAAAATAATTGGAAATGATTTCTGATTTAAATATGAAAATAGTTTTTTAATTTCTATTTGGAATATAAATTTAATTTACTTAGGAATTAATATGTTAATCTAATTTAATTTTCAAAGAGTAGGAAATATTATTTTAGATTATGAAGGTTACATCAATAAGAAGAATAAAATAAGGCTTGATATTTGTATGTTTGTAATTTTAATATATTTTCATAAATTGTATGTTTTTTATGCTTTATATATTATGTATGCATATTGGATTACATGTTTAAAATTTTGAGTTTTTACATGCAAGTTATGTTTCATAAGACCATTTGAAATTAATTCACTCATTAAGAATGAGATTGTTGCTTTTATTGTTATAAGAATAATCTAGAGTTGTAGTTATTATTAAGTTTATCGAACAAACATATGGTCACTTTAACTTGAATGTGTTAAGTCTTATAACACTAGTTCTTGCTTAACTAAATTTGCATAATTTAGATGAGTAAACTTATAATCATATAAATATAGGTGGTAGGGTTAAGAATAACATAAAAGATATATTTTGACGAGAGTTGTCACCTAATTGATATATTTTAACGAGAGTTAACACCTAATTGATCTAAGAGTCACATGAGATATGATTGATAAAGTTATTATCTACCAAATTTAAGTTTAGTTGAATTATTTAGCAAACTTAAGGTCAACTAAATTTGAATAAGATCTTAACCTTTCAAAAAGATTAATCTTTCCAAAATAATAGTGAAGTCCTAATCTTATTTGGTTACAATGACATATAACCTATTAATTGCTTTTCTTACATTTATATTTTGTTATGAGTAAAAAATTAACTTTTATTTAGTATAGATGATATAAAGTTTTAGTTAACCAAATTTCTTAAACATAATTTAGGTTTGAGAAAAGTTCTCAAACTTAGATAGAAAAATTGTATTTCCATTATGTAATATTTTTATTAACACTTATTAAGTGTGTAGTGACAAAGTTTCTGAAAAATGTCAATATTATATAAATAACAAAAATGTAATGTCATTTTAGAATTGACCAATATCTCACATACTTTTATGGCAACATGTAAGATGGATGTTAACACTATGATATCGCAATACAAATTGTTGAATATAGTAACTCTGAAAGGTTAGTACCTTGTTAGAATAATTTCACTCAATTTAGCCTACTAAAAGCATAAATAAGAACTACAATTGAAGACATTTGCTATAGTATGATAATAGTTATCATTAGAAGAAGATATTTGTATAAATTTTCCTGATAATATAAGATATCATGGATTATATATATATATCTCATTTATGCTTTTGAGTACTTGATAATGAATTTAGATTCAACATTACTACTAGTTGATCCAACTTTTTAAAAATAGTTTGTAGATGTTAGATCAAAAGAGACTTATGCATAAAAATAATGGCAAGAATAAAAAGCTAGATGATTAAGACTATCCTTTTAAACCATACGGGTTAAATCAACAAAATAAGAATCATAAAGTTTTATATAATGATATGTGTATTCTTTTACTTATTAATTGTATAGAATTCATAATACTTGTTAGATTGAAGGATGACCAAGTCAACCTTTAATAAAAGGATGATTATGGTACTGAATTGTTAAATCTTATATATACAATGTATTGGACGTAATGATAATTGATAAAAAGTATGACTGCTTGTGTTTCATCATATTTACTAATGATTTTATATAATAGAGTCATATATATTAAATGAAATATTAATTTAAATTTTTGAAAAATTCAACATGTTTAAATATAAGTAGAAACTAAGCATTAAGAATGTTAAAACATTTTGAAATGATTAATATAATGAGTTTGAGTTTTCTTAGTTATCTACAAAGAATAAGCTTCTTTAGTGAATATCTCCACAAATGAATTCCATATTAGTATGAATTTGTGTAAGGAGAAAAATAAAATATAAGATATTATAAGATACAATTTCTTCTTTGGTCATGCTTAATACAATAATAAGCTTGCATTTAATAGTTCAAACTAAATTAATTATCAAGATTATATATTAGATATGAAATGATAAGACTTTAAAAGTGTCGAAGTTAATAATTTTAATACTTGATGCTAAGTTGAAGTATATATTATCCAGTAAGTTTATAATAGAAAGTTATGATATATCCAAAAGGTTAGATATCATATTATAAATCCTATTGAATTAATATTTGTTTTAATACTACTTATAGGAGAATGGTTCTCAAGATAAGCAGTGTGAGTAAAATAAATTTTGAAAAAGTTCAAATCTCATGACAGTACATCTAATTGGAAGCTATTACCTTTGTCAATACATTTAATGTATGGTTGAAAGGTTATGATATGTTAGAAGATGCAATTTCATATTAAATTCAAAGAGTTTATTTTGGAGGTATGGGTTAATGATGTATACAAGAAGACTAGTAGGAGTAGAGTGACTTCTTTAGTGGGAGTATATAGAGTCTTAATGTTTATAGAGAAAAATAATTCATATTTTTAATTTTTTAAAAAATGATAAAGGTAACAACTTTATCATGGGAGTTAGATTTATAGAAGTTATTTATTCTATTTTAAGTACACAAAAATGTACTAAAGGTTTTAGTATTTAAGATATCTGATAATTATGAAATATTAAAGATATTCATTTTTCTATATGTGAGTTGATATTTGAGTTCAAGATCATATGGATATTAGCTTTAGTTTGTCAAAAAAAAGTCCTAGTTAAGGTATGTTTTACTTGAAAATATTATTTTAAGTTGAAAAGGTTATAATTCAACATTAATTGCCAATTAATTCATAATATATTATTCATCTAGTAGTCCTTTAGATCAAGAAGTTCTTTAATGAAATCGGTATCACCTTGCATCATTGAAATAGTAACGTATTATAGAACATTAAAGTCATTAGGCATGTAAAAGGAGCTAAATTTTGTCAAAGATTCAAGTATATAATTAGGTAATTTCTCTTAATTTTGATAATAATTAAGATGAAAGTTGTAAGATTTAAGTAAGTGCTCACTTTGGAGAATCTTGTAGAATTCTCTCACTAAATCATTGTTTCATAGTAACATGATCATCATAAAAAAAATGGCATAAGATACTTAGCAAATGGGCCTAGTGCAAGTTAGAAATTGTTAGTTTATGATTTATAACTAATTAGTTGGTTATAATTTTTGTGACATAATTACCTAAAAGTATTCTATATCTTATATATATTTGTTTAATTAATTTATGTATAAGATAAGGTTCATATAATAAATGTACATTGCAAATAAAATTATGGTGAGATCATAATTATGAAATTAATATTTTATTTACTTATTATCATTAAAGTGTTCTTAGTGATTGTTCTATTGAGACTAGGCATTAATATAACATAAAGACTAACACAATTTTTTACTCCTTGTGAAGAAAATGATCAATATCATAAACTAAATTATAAAGATACTTAAATAAATATATAGGTGCTTATTAGAAATTTTTTTTACTAAATTGACCCAATATGAGAATTCCACATAGGAATTCTATGATTTTGTAGTACTTATGACTTATTAATAGTCATTAGATATAATTTGAACCATATAGAGTTAGTTGAACAATCAATCTAGGATTAATTATACTAGGAAGAATGTTTCATTATTCTTGATTAGTATTTGATTTAAGAAATCTTTGACTAAGTTGAAATGACACTTAGTAAAATATTTTTCAAATTATTAACAAAGTTCATTACTGATAATAGAGAAGTAATATGATTGAACTTAAATGGAGTAAACATTAATTTAATATATCCTTTTTATCATATAATAATCTGACTAGATATAAAGAATGAAATTAATGTTTACTCCATATATATATATAGTTTAAACCATATAAAGGTGGTTGAATAATCAATCTGGGATTTATTATACTAGGAAGAATGTTTCATTATATTTGATTAGTATTGATTTAAGAAATTTTTAAACAAGTTGAAATGACACTTAGTAAAATATTTTTCAAATTATTAATAAAGTTAATTACTAATGGTAGAGAAGTAATATGATTAAACTCAAATGGAGTAGACATTACTTTCATACTTTATATCTAGTCAGATTATTATATGATAAAAGGATTGAAATATGTAATCTATATATATATATAGTAGTCATTAGATATAGTTTGAACCATAAAGAGATGGATGAATAATCAATCTAGGATTTATTATACTAGGAAGAATGCCATTATTCTTGATTAGTATTGATTTAAGAAATCTTTGACCAAGTTGAAATGGCACTTGATCTATAGATATAAATTATTTAATTAAATAATTTTAATTTATCTAATCCTAAATATGATTAGAGTTATAATTTATATCAATTTTCAATATATTTAGCAACATGGTGATTGCAAACAAAGAGCTGTTGATGAGAGAAAAAGCAATTTAATCAAGTTGGACTTATATTGTAAAATTTGAGAAACTTTAAAGGTTAAATATTATATATTTAATAAATAAGGACTAATATGAGATAATTAATCTTATTTGGACCTAACTGATATTTACTTAGAAATATAATTAATTCTAATTAAAATTTAATTGAAATTAGAATTATAATTCAATTAATACCGAAAATCAAATCCCTATTATAAATAAGCATAGGCTCTAAAAGAGTTAACACTTCTTACATACCCCTCTCCAATAGATATCATTATAGGCTAAACATTTATATGGCTAAAATGCTGATGATGAATCAATTATACAAAATTTGTTTAAGGGAGCTACATTAAAAGATAAAGATTCATAATAAGGTAAGAATTATATTTATGTATTCATTATGTTATATAACTTAACGTTACCTTAGTTTTTGATAAATTCAAATGAAAAAGATTTTTTTCTTTTGGTATGTGTAAGATGAGATTCTACTCCAATTTTCCAACATAAACTACATCAAGGCATGAAACCAAACAATAGCTTTAGAGTTTCTATTTATGACAATTTCTTGAACAACACTCCTCGACTTTACATTTTGATGATGATAAGTGATCTTAAAGCCTTTCGAATTTGAATGATGTTCATTATCAGAAACAATCAAAAGCCTTGCTTATAACCTTTAAATAGCATCATGAGTAATACTGCATTGATTTGGTGAACTTTACAAAGTTAACATGAACAATGATTCCAACTATTTCTAGTTCTTTTTGTTTTGCATTTTCCTTTGCAAAAGTAATCTTCTTGTTGGCAATAATAAGACTGGCATGCTCTTTATTGCTATCACTATCCATATCCCTTAATAGATTAAACATTCTTATGAACCGTAAAGCCATTAACATAATGGATACTTTAATGAAGCTTAACCTCAAAGTGTGTTGTGTGTAAATTAAGAACTTTTAACTAATGATGATAGACAACTCTCAACGTTGTGCTTGTAGGTATTATAATTCAATCTTCCTATTCATTCTTCATTAAGAGTTCTCACATTCAATCGATTGCTCTAATTTGAATAAGTTATGGTTTACAAAGGAGAATAGGATTTTCTAATTCATAAAGCTTTCAAACTTGTATTTCCCAATTTTCTTAAATTGTTAAATAAATTTACGAAAATATGATATTTTATATTATTTGCTTTAATATTAATTGTTATGATATTAATTTACCTTAATGAAAACGGAAGCAACATAAGGGAAAAGGAAGTAAAAATACAAGAATTTACATGATTTGATAAAAATACAAGAATTTACATGATTTGACCAACTTATATGGTCTATATCTATGAGTAAGGAGATAATTTTTTTTATAAGAAAAATGAAATAAGGAGAATAGATGACAATAACCTTACATAATTTCCCAAAATTTCTCTTTTAAGGTTCTCACTAAATCCTTTGAAGTGATCACTCTGATCAAACTATTTATAGAATAGGTTTACCATAGATGCCTAGTGACACTAAAACTTTATTTCTTATAAGCCTAAGATTATTGAAATTCAATTTCACTAGAATTCAGGGTATAGTTCACTATTTCCCATCTTGACTTAAACTATCTAATGTCTAATCAAGAAACACTTCTAGCCAACATAAGCCCCCAAAGAATTTAAGCCATACAAGCATTCACCAAGTCTAAGCTACATTTGAACTTTGTTGTAAGCAACATCTTTATCAACATATCAGCTACATCTTCTAAAGTGCAGACTTTTTCAGCAAGAACTGATCAAATCCAGTCAATTTCCCAATCTTATCAAACCTTATATATTTTAATGTAACCTTATTTGTCTATCTTTCTCCTACCTTTCCATAGTCTTATAAAAGTTATTTTTATCCCCATCATCAATGGTTAGAGCATAGACGATCGAGTCTCCCTAACCTTTTCTCCTTGGTTATTTGATAATCCTTCTCACTTTATCTTTGATTGTATTGTTTTGATGGTTTCTTCACGATATTATTCTACCTCATAAGTTAGAATTTCAAACTTGTTTAACATATGCTACAGGTTATTCTAGTACCACTTTTGAACTAGTATTATTAACTATTAACTATAGTATGACCCTTTTTGTATGTTTTCCTTAATACATGTCACTCCCTAAACTAGTCTTTTAAGGTTACCCTAGATTTTTTACAAGTTCCTATGTTCTTCATCTTTTAATAAGCTCCCTTTTAAAAGTTCTATCATCTTTTACTGACTAAGATGACTCATCTATATGTATCATATACCATAGCATTACCAACATTCTTCCTAGAAGATTGAGACATAAACACTAATCCCAATTTTTTTCTTTCTTATTAAGAAATATATGTTATGCTATAATTTTCCCTTTATCACACTTTATGGAATTTCTACCCCTTAAGTTGCCTATCATCACCAGAAAACTTATATCCTTGATTATCAAAAGTACCCATGAAAATCATATTCTTCTGAAGCTCAAAAACATATCAGACATTCAATGTTCTAATAATTTCATCATGCATCTTGATCTACACTAAATCATTATCTTTAATGACATGCTTTCCATCATCATTCAACCTATCAGTATCATTCAATTTTTTAAAAAGAAAATTACTACTCCTTATTAAAATTTATATGATAAGCAACACTATTGTCTATCACCAATCTATTTGCAGAATCAATAATACTTATCATTAAAGCATCATTGCCTCTTCTATCCTCTTCATTAAAACTCTTTTAAACTATATTGATACTGCTTTTCCATCTTTTTTCCTTTTCTCATTATTAATACTTGCTTTTTCATCTGTTTTTCTTTTCTTGTTTCCATTCTTTTGATGTTGATAGTCCCTCTTAAAGTACTCTTTAACTTTATAATTAAAGCATTAAACAACAACTTTAGCCTTCAATCTGGATTATAACTTATGTTTATAAAATACTTTTGTTTGTTCCTTCCTCCACCGAAAACTAAACCCAAATCTGAAACATATAGATGGTAATGGGCTAGGTTGGGTCAAATTGAACCTATATAAGCCTGACCTAATCTGACTATGTAGCTCAAGCTCAACCCAAAGCTCGATCATGATTATCTTACATCGCTTGGGCCCAAAGCTTGCCCAAAACCTAAAGTTTTGCCATACCCCATTATATGAAATTTACCATCCCCTTTTCACTATTTCAAGTTTGTTATTATCAAAGTCTCGTAATTTTCAACAAATTCAACAATATCACACCAAAATTAGAGATTGATTTTAAAGACTAGATAACAAATGAACATGAAGAAGAACTATCCTTCATCAAAATTTTAAAAATATAAGAACTTTAGAAAAAAGCAGAACATAAAAGGATACAATGACAAGTTGAATTACCCTTATATGTTGTGTTTATTCATCACAACAATACTACTTTTAAAACCTTTTTTTTAAAGTTTTATGAGATCAAAAAGAAGAAATAGTAATTATAAAAGGGCAATGGCGTGGTGAACCATGAATTAGGGTTTTCTTTTTATAATTATAATTAGGTTTAAGGTTCAAGGTTTGAGGTTTTCCTACTTGTGCTAGTAAAAACCCAACCTGAGGTTTTATCAACCCCTATATTCCAAAATTGATATTCAAGAATAGGTAGACCACTTATTGGCAACTCTAGAGCTAATAGCGGCTCTTAAATACTCTCTTAGTTAAAGCCTTTAAAAGTAAATTTTATAAAAAAAACCATAAAAATCTTCTCACACCAACCAAAGCCTATTTCAAAATATGTTTTAGAAAACCAACAATCACTAGAAAATTTTGAACATTTACAAATTCCTTTCTAGAAAACTCATTTTGAAGTGGCTATTTTGAAAAAGAATCCTTTTAAAACATCTTAAAATAGAAAATATTTTTTCAAATATCAATGCTTTTAAAGAAATACACATTTTTTTCCTAAAAGGATGAAATTATAATCCATGAGATTTATCAAGGTTTAAAACATATTATTTTCATATATAAATGAAATTGATTCTATAAAATAAAACATCATTTTATGGAGCCCGATAAAACTACCCCTACCAATTCCATTTGTAAATTTATAAAACTATTTACCATATGTAGTGGGGCAAGAACCATAGAAACCCAAAAGGTTTGAAGTTAAGTTCTCAACAATTCTACCATATTGTCCCTCATACAATTATTATAACTACCAACAAGCTTCGTTCAACACTTTCCTCTTAAAAAATTCAACACTTTCCTCCTAAAAAATATTGTACAAACCACCATTTATATTATTCTTTTCCAATACTGGGTCCACATATAACATTCAATTTGTATTTTACCATACTCTCCCTCATATAATTATTATAACTACCAGCAAGTTTAGTTAAACACTTACCTCCTTAAAAACATAACAAACCACTATTCGTACTATTCTTTTCCAATAATGGATCTACACATACTTTCATTTTTTATTTATCAATTACTGGAAATGGTATAGATTGATGCCTCAATTATATAAATATCAACCCATAGATTATGAGGACCTATATAATTCATCTTTATTAGTAGTTTCAAAACTCTTTATCCTATAGATGATGACTTATATAGCATTATAAATAAGATTATAGCTAAATATCCCTATCATGTAAAATAGATTCAAAGTTAAATGGTGGGATAAATTCACTAAAGGTTATTAAACTTGATCCTAGGTTATAGAAGAATGGCTTAGGTATGACAAAAAACAAATCCTAACCCAACCTAATCCTGCCCGATCTAGCTTGCATTATAACAAGCTTAACCTAAGTTACCTGAACTTTAGGCCAATATCAAGTTTATCCGATACTAACTTGACCTTATTTAATAACATCAAACAACATTGTTTTCTTAATATAATAAAGCAACATTGTTATATTTATGAAAAACCAAAAACATCATCATGTTTCCTTACAAGTGATGTTATTCGGCGATAATTTTAAAGCTAAAACTAGACTCAAACCAAAAAAAAACTTTTGAGGTTGAAGAGATTAGCAACAAGAATCATATAAGAACAATACTGTCTTCTTTCAACTTTAAACCAAAATTTAAGATGTTTTTGGTTTCTTTTTTTTTTTTAACCCATATAATGGATGGTTTTCTTGTTTTTTATATTTTTATTTTGTCCATAGGCTTAAGTCTCATTATATGCAATAATTGACAATGGCCTCTCCTAAAACTTCGTCCCATTGCACCACCACAATGTTACAACCATTTTCTCCATTTCTTAACTTTTCTTTCCCACTTCTACATATGAAAACTCAAAACCCAAAATTTGGAACTGAGACTACTTAATTAATCATTAGGAATTTCCCCCTAAATTTGCCTTAAAAGTCATGGCTTTAACACTAAGTACCTCAAAAACCCAAAAACTTCCCATTCTACAAGTTTATACCTTGAGCAAAATGGTTTTTTAATAATTCTAAGCATTGTTAAAAAAATGCCTAGGATATTGCTTCACATCTTGCCAAAATAATCAATGTTGGTAAGCTAAGTTTAAGCTTTTTATGGACTTAACCTAATATACACTATAAGGAAGTTTTTTCTTGCTCAAGATTTTCAGGCCTAGCTTAGCTTGATTAGGCTTTGAGCTTAGCCAAATTATTCATAAATCATGTCGCATGATCTAAGACCAGTCAGGATTCAGAATAGGTTTGAGATAAAATAATTTTTTTTGGGAGGGATCAGGCCACAAACAATCTAGGCTCAGCCTAATTCTAAAATGGATAGACTAAAATTTTTAGCCTATTAAACACAAAATAGTGAGCCAACCATATTCCTACAGTAAAAATCAAATATGAATGTCTTATTAGTTGAAACTAAAACTGAAGAAGAATATTTTGAAATAATGAAGCAATTGTTAAAATCTTAATCAATATTTGCTTCACAAAGTAATCAAGAAGAAGTGGATTTGGCACCTTGAAGATGAAGAGGATTTAGTATAACCTTGACGCAAGGACTTAAAGGAAACTTCATTACTGTAAGAAACAAATGACAAAGACTAAAATCTTCAAAACATATAAGAAGCAGCTAAATACGACAAAAACTGAAGCCTAAAAACTACAATATGATCTAACTAAAGCTTGTAAGATGCTCTAACTAGAACCTATAAGAAGCTCTGATATTATAATTACAGAAATAGACATTTATCTACATGTAAAAGAAACCCAGTGTATGAATGAGGCAAGCAAATCCTTTCCTTAAAATATCCTCCTCTACTTTATTCTCTCAATTTTTCTTGAAGCTCTTTCGCATTTATTGATCTTAAAAAACTCTAAATTTCTTTCTTTATCTAAAGCCACATAAAGCTCCTCTCTTGTGTTAAATTGTTAATAAAGTCCTCTGATAAAATTATTCTTCTTATTTTTCAATAAAAAACATCTTTTAATCATAAACCCTTATGCCTTTAAATGTCTTTACGGTTCATAATATTTTAATGAAATAAAAGTAAGTCATCTTACTTCATCTTTATTATTTTCATTTGCTTTTCTTTTATTGTAAATACTATTATTTGTAGTGAACTAGCATTGCCTCCCATCAAGTTATAATATTAATATTTATTTTACTCTTTGTTTTATACATACTAACATCTACTCTAACGCTCTAACTTCTATATTTCTTTTTATTAACAATTACTAATGCCTATCTTCTAATATTTATATTTACACTTTATTATTAATTTGTTAGTAACAATCACTCTTTTTTAGTATTTCTTTATTATTTTCTTATTTCTCACTTTAATTATTATTATCCATATGCATATAATCGAAACAAGTTAACAAGCATTTATATAAGGCTAGAATATATGTGATAACATCATCATTGCTTAGGATTTATTTAAAAACTACTATAGGAGGAAGGAGATCAAGAGTTACGCCCTAAAAATAGACTTTTATAAGGCATTTGATTATGAGGATCTTCATATAGGTGAGATAGGTTCAACAATGTGCCTTCATAACCTCATACTTTATTCTAATCAATGGAGAACTAATACCTATGTTCAAAGGAATAAATGGGATATGCAAGGAGATTCATTGTCTCCATATCTATTCATAATGAGCATGGAGGCTCTCATCAGAATATATAACAAGGAACATTACTAAGGAACATAAATTTAAGTATCATTATAGATGTTATAAGTTGAGAATCTATTTTCTTTACTTTTGCAATTGAACTTATTCTCCTTTGTAAGGCTAATCTAGAATCAACTCAGTTCTCCATCTAGTCCTTTCTTCAATTTAAAGAAATATGATGCCTAGAATTTGTAGCCCTTTAAGAGAAGCTTTTACTTATCTTTGAACTGCTTAAGGAAGGAAGAGTTATTTTACCTAACAACTAACTTCGGGAATGAGACTCACCTACTTAAATACCTAAGGATCCTAGTAACTAGAAAAGACTAACACTTAGGGATTGTTAACCCCGAATTGATAATATACAAGAGATTAGGAGTTGGCATAATAGATTGATGTCTTATACTAGAAGGCTACAATTGATAATCTTAATCCTTAGCAATAACACATGTATTGATGCTCCAATTTAGTAAATCCCAGGGAAATAACCAAAAAGAAAATCAATTGGGAACTTTTTATGGTCAGATTTGGAAAAGCAGATCTGCAAGTGCCAAGGTAAAATGAGATGATCTATGTTTACTAAAAGCCAAATGAGGATTAAGAATCACATCAATCAAACAATGAATGAGGTTCTTTTTAAAAAGTTATAGAAGTTGCTCACTAATAAAGAATCACTTTGGATGAAATGGATGAATATCTACTTCCTCTGGGATGACAACATCCAAAGATAAACACCTTTTGAACTTTCAAGCAAGTTCTAAATCTAAGAGAACATGTATGTATTGCCTTCAAGAATATAGTTGGTAATGGATACAATACCTACTTTTCGTTTGATAATTAGCATGAAATTAGTCTCTTGCATAAGCTTCAAGAGTACAATTCTCTTAAGGCTAGTTTACCTGATAAAACAAAGGTTACAACTATCATAAAAGTAGGCTTATAGAAATGACCAACACACTCCTTTAAAAGAGAATTACTGATAAGAGACAACCCTATAGCTTCAACTCCAATCTTAGAAAAGAAGACACCCTGATTTGATTTTAATACTAACCTAAATCTTTCATAAGCAAATCTTACAAAAACCTACCAATAAGACCTCATCCAATAATTTGTTGGTTTATACTAGCTTGGCATGATAAAATCCTTGAAATAGCCTTTATACTTTGGTTAGTAACAAGACCTCCTTAAACCTATAATGCTCCCTCTATAAAATGGAAATCCATCAGTGGACCATTTGTTCTTTAATTGCCAATATAGAGATTTACAACTTGAATTATGATTTAAATCAATGGAACTATATTGAGGATTGGTGCTCAAAATTTAGAGAATTAAGTAAAGGGACCAATCTCTTTTCAAATGCTTTTTCTTGCTTGGTATATCAAATATGGAGAGAGAAGAATCATCATATTTTTAAGAACATTTAGCTAGATCACCATATTTTTAATGCTAAACTAATTAATTGGATATATTGAGTGTTATCTATCATGCATTTTGGTTTGAGAGCTTGGAGCTGTAATTCTATTAACTTGACTCGTAAATTGTTCTAGCTAGATATCCGGTGTCGGAGTACTACTTAAAGAGATATCATTAAGACATTATTTCAAGCATGGGTGGTTTGTTCTTCCACCTTATTGACACTTGTATTCATTTTGGCCACCCATCTTATAAAATTCTAATTTACCCTTTCAAAAAAATGCACAAAATTATAAGTGCTTTTATGATTTTATATTATACGTAAGTTTTTTTGGATAATTTGAGACAATAAAATTAATTTTTAGAATAAATAAAACAGAAAAGTTTCGTATTCTTTTATTCTAATGAAATTAAACATAACATCTTTAAAGTCTATGAAAATACATAAATGATCCTAATAGGTTACTTATATATATATATATATGAAAAAATACATGTAAAATGATCCCTTAAGAAATATCTCTTGTTTTACCAATATTTTATTCATTAAAAAATATGTTATAAACATTAATGTAATTAAAAATAGAAAAATGTGAATATATTTATGGCTAATATAAACAATTTAACATAATTATTTGAATCTTTAATTTTGTAAAGGACATGTATGTCTGTAGGTTTTATCATTTTGGACTAACAACAGGTATGAATTCATATCAACTATATATAATGAAGGAATTAACTTAAATAGTTTTAACATATAATATTCATGGTTAAAATTTTCTTAGAACCTTTATGACAAATGAGCAGGAAAGTCTTTTACTAAATATACTGTAATTCATATAAATCAATTAACTTTATTATAACATTTAATTTAGCATTTTCAAAATTATAACTATTTTTAATAATAAAAAAACTAAATAAGTGCAAGGTCGTTAATTTATAAATCTCACTCAAGGTTCATTTTGTTTTACTCTTACATAAATCTAGAGAGATATTTTAGACTACAAATTTTAATTTTAGAAATGTATTTATAAGATTTTAAAATTAGTAACTTTTTATGCCTATCTGACATATAAAAACGCAATAATTATTTTTAATAAAATGTAAAAGATTTATGTATTGTAAAATACATAATCGTTTGCTCTGGTTTTTAAGATTTTCAGTTTACAAATTTATTTAATACTATTAGCAATGTTAATATAAAATAAAAATTCCCTTATCCTACCTTGGCATTTGACAAATTCTTGTTTAACAGTTTAAGGTACAATTTGCCATCGAATACCAACAGAAAATTTTACAATCTCATGGCTTGCATTATAGAATATATCAATGATTCTGTTTCGTAATGAGTTTCGATAGTGAACTGTGAGCATCCATTCAGGAAGTAGGTTTTAATCCTGCTTATACGGAGAAGTTCAGCACAAAGCCTGAATATTACTCCGGTGGACAAAAGTGTATCACATGATACGAGGCTAACGTGTACCAGATTGCTCGTTAAAAGGAAATAAATGAAGTAAATGTAGAAATACTTATTTTCGGTTATCACATGCTTGGAGGTGCTTTTCGAGGTCGAGTTCCGATCAACCAAAGACTTTTATGAGAACTTTTTCTTAGATGACGATTAATATCTTTTTACAGTTTTTTTTTAACATGACTCTTCTAATCGGTCAGAAAATTCTAAAATTTATGAATAAATTGAGCAGATTTTAATTTTTTTAAATAATTTTATATCAGACTTTTTCATTATAGGCTTGATAAAGGTCCAGTTTACAGTAATTATGGCAACTTTTTCCTCAACTTCGGCCTGTTAATATTATATCAATTATCGGACTATTTTATTACCTTCATCTTAATGAAAATTACGTAACTTAATCATCACGTAATTTAAAAACTAAGAATTTCTACAATTAATTATTTTCCATTAAATGAAAAATTACTAACAAAAAACTTATTCGGAATGACAGACGATGAAGTTGTGACTTTGGTTTGCCAATATTAATTTTCAATGAACCGAAATCGCTGTTTAATTTTATTTCTTTGTAATATAAAAATTTACTCAATTTAATTGTTGCTTATATTAATAAAAGGTGAAACAATATTTGCAATTTTATAGAAGTTGTTTTAGGTTATAGCAGTAATTGCTTATTTTGCAGTAAAGATAATAAATGAAAATTGTAATCATAAGTAAAAAAAATGCAATTCTATTTATTTGTTTGTAGAGTTTAATTAGGTTTTTTGGAGTTAAATAATAATTCAATTTAACAAAAAAGAATGTAGCCTATTTATAATATTTTGTAAAATAAATTTGAAAAGTTTGATTTTTTTTTAAAATTTCCAACCTTTTATTAAAATGAATAAGCGATTAATGCGGATGCCGATTTAATAGGTTTATGACTATGTCTGGCTTTAACGTGTGGAGGAGAGTAATTAGGATAGGATGGCAAAAGAACAAGATTTTCATCTTCATTTTGTAACTAAACTGTGCAGTAATGTTATTTTAATCCGAGTGTTCTGTAAGTCATGTATCTTAGTTGCTATTTATGACCAATTTCCAAACAATTAATGATGATTGGAATGAAAATTGATGTAATTCGTTTTTAGTAATTCGTAACTGAATGACCTTTGCTTTTCTATGGACCAAACCCTCCTACAGAAAAGGGTATGACAACCCGTGGATTAGTTAGAAGAATCAACTAAATTCCATGGCTTTATATTAGACCCACCTTGTCTATGGAAGATCATTGCCTGGTCCCTCATCTTTCCTTTCGAATCCCTTTGCTCATTTCACATTTTCCTCTTTGTTTTCTGAACAAAGAGGAAAATGATGAGTGGCTTCTTTGTTCCCCAAGGCAATAATAGAGACTCGTTTGCAGGCTATCAACTCATATTTGCTAATGGCTCCCTGCGGGCATGCTATAATGATTCAGATATACTCAACGACACGACCTTTTGGCAAAGTGCAAATCCTTTGGTCAAATCTATCCCCTTCTTTGCCACCCAACTAAGCCTCACGATATTGGTCATCCGCCTTATCTTCCTCGGCTTGAATCTAGTTCGTCAACCTCGGTTTTCTGCTGAATTAATCGTGAGTTGTATCCCCACTTTTTGTGTTTGTTTTTTTTATCATCATCCTATGGCATGATTACATGTACCTTATCATAATGTATATCTTTTGCCTTTTCTGCATATATGAATATAGGCCGCTCTTATGCTGGGTCCTGGTCTGTTAGGAGGAGGTAAATGGTTCGGATTATACATACAGCCCTTGAAAACAACCAAGACCCTAGAGACAATGGGAAATCTGGGTTTAGTTTATTACATGTTTCTTGTGGGATTGGAGATGGAGCTGGGAGCGCTAAGGCGTATTGAAAGGAAGTCCTTATATAATGCCATTCTCGGGTTCCTGCTTCCGTTCGGATTTGGGATTGGTTATTTTTTTTTGATAAAAGAGACGGAGTACAGCGGGCTCAGCCAGTTATTGAAGGAAGAACCTATGCACAAAATTGTCCTTGGTGCTTTCCATTGTGGTCTTGTTCTCACTGTTACAAGCTTCACAGATCTTGCTCGAGCTCTTTCAGACATCAAGCTTCTTCACACTGACATTGGTCGAACATCTTTGTCCTCAGCTTTGGTTTCTGATCTAATGTCTTGGGGTTTTCTTGTCGCAGCAGTGACCATTTCTAATGGCCAAGATAATTATTACTTCTCTGTGCTATCTACCTTAACTTTTATTATCATCTGTTGGTTTGCTTTACGTCCTGCACTCCATTGGTTCATTAAAAAAACATCTTCCAAGGAAGGCAAATGCAATGATCTCCAAATCTTCATTATTCTTGCCGGGGTGGTTCTGTGTGGATTCATCACCGACTTTTGTGGCTCACAGTCCATGACTGGTGCTTTCATGCTCGGACTTATTATGCCCAAGGGTGAGCTTTCCATGAAACTTACGCAGAAACTTGAAGAATTTGTGGCCGGCGTTTTGCTTCCTGCATTCTTCTTAATTACTGGGATCAGAACCAACTACGTAGACCTCAAAGAACGAAATAGAAATCCTTGGCTCATAGTTCTAGCTATTGCCGTGGCTTTCTCTGCGAAGATCGTTAGCTCCCTCATCATCTCAATGCTCTATGGAATGCCTAATCGTGAAGGTGTAACCCTTGGAGTTCTTATGAACACCAAAGGCGTTATAGCTTTGATTGTCCTTAATGCCGGCCGAAACAGAGGGGTACGCAGTTTTAACTTGAGAACGTGTGAAAAGATAATTAACTTTCACTTTATTATACCAATTTTTCTTTTTTTGTTTTGTGAAACGCAGTGGATGAACAATCGCGCATTTGTGGTAACTGTGATAACATTTATTGTAATGATGACTGCTGTAAAGCCAATTCCTGCTATAATTTACAAGTATGGGAAGCACTTTAGGCGTTACAAGCGCAGGACCTTGGAGAGAAGTGAACCTCATTCGGAGCTGCGAACCCTTGTCTGTATTCATGACCGACGTAACGTTTCTGGAATGATCAACCTTCTTGAAATATCTAATCCCACTAAGCAATCACCCATCTGCGTCTTCGCGGTCCACCTGGTGGAGCTCACTGGACGTTCTTCGGCAATGATGATCGTCCATGACGCTCAAAGAAATGGCAACCATAACCATGTCCACCAGTCCCGCGAGAGTGCAGAGTCAGAGGTCATTATCAATGCCTTTGAAAGATTCGAAGACCGAGGCCACGCAGTTTCCGTTCAGCCTCTCACGGTGGTGTCCCCTTACACCACCATGCACGAAGACATTTGTACCCTGGCTGAAGACAAACGTGTGACACTGCTTCTAATCCCATTCCACAAGCAACCTGGTGGTGATGGTATGCTCCAAGAAGAGAACGCTTCTATCAAACTTGTTAACCAAAACTTGCTCGCAAATGCTCCGTGTACCATAGGGTTATTCATCGATCGTGGCCTTAGCTGTATCAGTAATGACGAGGATTCTGACCAGAACACGTCAAAACAGAATTGCGCCGTCATTTTCATAGGCGGAGCTGACGATCGCGAAGCCTTGTCATACGGTTCCAGGATTACAAGTTCTAATAATAAAGTGAACCTAACAATTATTCGGTTCGTTCCAAGCAAAGAAGCAATAAATGCGATGACAAGTCGAGGCCACCTGGATGATGAGGAAGAAGCTTCGTTCATGGAAGACATTGAACTTGAAAGACAGCTTGACGATGAGTATATCAATGAGTTCAGGTTCAGGACAATGTGTGACGAATCCATAACTTATGTAGAAAAGTTGGTGAGCCATGGGGATGAAATAATTACAACCATAAAATCAGCGTATGATGAATTCGATCTGTACATTGTTGGTCGGGGCAAAGAAGTAAAATCGCCGTTGACATCGGGAATATCAGAGTGGAGTGAAGATGAGGAACTTGGAGCTCTTGGAGATATGTTATTGACTTCTTCTTTCGCGCAGCAAGCATCAATTCTTGTAATCCGACAGTTCCGTGATCGATCCACATCGGAATTCAGGACATACTCTAGAGCTTCCGGGCTAGACGTCCGGTCTCATAAATCGACTGACATTTGGAGGTCTCCAATGGAGAATAATTATAACATGTATGTTAATCGCAGAAACATGGTAGATGATGATGCACCCTATTAATTAGGTCACATTGTAATAACACAAACGTGTTATGCTTGAACCTCCTGTTTCTATATTCTTCATATGATCAGTGAATTATAGATATAATCGGTTATTAGTTGTTAACATTTGTTCTTTATCTATTTTATTATTAATTTTGAAATTTAACTTTATTAATATAATACTTTCACATATAGATTTTTGTTTTAAATCAAAAATATACACCTGTCCATGAATTTCCTATGATTTGCAATTTTAGGTTTAGGTCACATCGGTAGACTATTTCTATTTATAACGTATCTTACAACAACAACAACGATAATATTTAGTAAAAATTCTAAGACGTCAGATCTAGAAAATATATCTTAAGAATATAATTTTTTAAATAATCAATATTTTAAAAATCTCTTTTCAATTAAGAGTGTATAAATGTTTTCTTTTTCGGGAAACTAATAGATTTCATTAATAACCATTAATGTAATTAACTCAGTTTCAATTAAAATAGAATAACATTAAAATACTACTTCTACTTCTGATGGTTAATTAAGAAACAAGACATTATTATTTATAATGATATCATAGTTTGATTAAAAGACAATTTTCTGATTTCGTTAGGTAAAAAACTAAAAATAAATAGAACTCTTTCACTGATAGCATTAGAGTCCCAGTTGGACCTTAGTTGTGGACCTTAAGGTTGTGGTTGTTCGAAACATAAATAGTTCGGACTTCGGACTTGGCACTACAGCGTCCCTGTACGATCTCTCTCTCTCTGTAAACTTTCTCAATTATTTTGTATTCCATCCAACCAGAAACCCTAGCTACGATTTCTGTCAACTCTACATTCAGTAGGGAGATGGGTAGTGAAGGATCAAGGGTTGTTGGTAAGTAGGCTTCAATCTATGTCTTTACTTTATTGTCTTTATGGCTATCGATGGCCTTCGGGAATCGGTTTTGTAGCATCTTTGAAAATTTTTCTTGCTTTTCACCTTTTGTTAGTGAAACTGTGCATATAATGGTGTTTGACGTTGGAATTTTGTGAGATCTTTCTCTGCGCCTAATAATGTATGAGTCAGAATTCAAGGTATAACCTCATACAGAACAGAAATCGAAGGAGAGTATAAGTCTTTGGTAATTTTTGATGACTGGTTTAAAGTGAATGGGTTATGTATTTGCTAGATTGTAGGTGGCTAGATAATTAATTGGCAAACTTGTGATAATGAGATCATTTAAGGGATTAGAAGAGGTTCTAGTTGAATATGCTTCTACGGTAACAATTATTTGTAATATAATGAGAAATTCCCAAATATGAATGATAACTGGTAAGAAGCTAGAGTTGCTTTCATATTGTGAAGCTTTTGAGGAAATGAGGTATATTTCCAATTTGTTTGTTTTTTCCGACTTACTTGAGGTTTAGTCGAGGGTTTTGAAACTAGTATTCACAGGTTCTAATAATTAATTCACTCGGAAATCACTACCTTTTCTCATTTCAGTTTGTAAAGATCTCTTGAAACTCTTTCGACTTACTTTTTAAATCATTTTCTTTGTCAATCGTAAGCCTCTCCTAATCATATATGTTGGATTGGCTCCAAACATCCATTTTCTTAACTATTTTCAATTTGTTCTGCCCATTTATGGTGTCCCAACTCAAACAGGAACGAAAACGTAAGGAATTTTCTCACTATGAGCATTTTTTCTTGTTCATAGTAAACTGCTTTAGTAGATCATGAAAGGTGATAGGAATGTTATTGGGCACAGTAAAAAGATAACAAATTCCTGTAGCAAGCAGGATATTTTACTGAATTTATGGGGCTTAAGTTACCTACTTAAGTGGATTGAAGTAAGTTTGGGGGCCCATAACCTCTTAACTGCTCTATTTGTGATGTGATTCATGATTGCTAACGTTGATTATTTCAAAGTGATTGAGTTGCTTTTGTATCCTCTTTTATTTAGCTTTTCAAATCTTATGTAAGTTAGTTCAAGACTTCTAGTTCAGCACATCATGTTTATATCTAGTTAACAGTTCTTAAGCTAGAGATACAGTAATCCTAACATAGTGAAGGTCAATGTTCGAGCATCTGGATACTGACTCTGAATGAACAGAATGAATAACAATTTGTAAGTTAAGGTAGCAAATTGTGTCTATGTGATATTGATTTGAGCAAAATATTCAGAGTTTGGTTTGGATTGACATTTTTAGCTGTGATCATGAAGTTTTGTCTTGAAGGTCTGGCTTATATTTGCCATCTGAGTCATCTGATATTTTGGATTTGCATGCCTTCATGCCTTTACGTTTTGAAAATAATTTTTGGAACTATATCAGTTAACTTGTAATATATGCCTTGGTATTGTTTGCAATTTACTGGCACTTGTGTGGGAAATTCTCATGTTTTGTTTTCTTAAAGGTGATTAAATCTGAAGTGAAGGTTCTCTTAATTAATAGAAACTCTCCATCCTCTACAGTGCCTAGGAACTTCAGATTGCTGGAAGAGCTTGAAAGAGGGGAGAAGGGAATTGGTGATGGAACTGTCAGCTACGGAATGGATGATGCTGATGATGTCTACATGCAGTCATGGACAGGAACTATTATTGGTCCCCCCAGTGTATGCATTTTGCTTTTCCTTTCCCCTAGAATATTGTCATTTTTACTTTATCATTGAATCTTATGCAACAAGGTTGGATTGGGAGCTTGAATTTTAGATGATTTCTAAATTAGCCCCATAATGCATAATTCAATGAGCGTAGCTTTGGTTGTTCACATGTTGATCATGTTTTCACTATTTAAGTGATAATCAACTGTAACTCTTTCTCATCAGTTAGTTCCTTTATTTATATAATGAACATTTGTGAATTCATTAGAAAAACATTGTCTTCTAAAAAGGTAATATTTTGTAGAAAGCCAGGTTTTCAATCTGGGGAAAAATTCCTTACCGATAAACCTATTAACATTTTGAGTCAATTAGCTAGATAAACTATAATGGAAATCTCAATCATGACCCAAAGTGAGAACAGGAACATACTCTTATAGCATGTACAGATATACATGCTTAATATGGTGCAAAAACACATATGATGGTGCAAAAACACAGATGTAAATATCTGTGTTCAATTCCAGTACATAAGCAGGGAATCCATAACACCCATGGATAATTAGCTAGATTAGGAATGAGGTGTTCTTTAGGATTAGGAGCTCCTTAAATTTTCCTTTATACTTGCTATACAAAAGTAGTGCTAGTTGTTCTTTCTTTATGCCCTTTTTGGGGATACAAATTTTGCCTGTGTGCATGTAGAAAGACAACAGATATCTAGATTGGCCAGCTGCATGATTATTGTTCCGAATCTCAATCATATGCTTTGAGAAATGTACTCTTGGGAATATGCAATTTGTCTTACATTTGTCCAATCTAGAGTAGGAAAAATAAGCTTTACTGAATTTTCAGAGATCCTAAAATCTAGATGTTGAAGCTAAAAGCTGATTGTCAAAAAAGATTTGCATGTTGCTTTTACCTTCGTAAACTCGGGGAATTTAGATCTCAATCACATGAAACCATAGGAGAGATTCTTTTTTGGTTAAAGAAGTTTCTAAAATGGTGATTCTTTAAGAAAGAAGCTCGTATAGGACACGAATACAAATTGGGGTCGGTTTATAACAAGATAATTGTTGAATCTAAACCTGCTTTCAACCCATTTTAGAGACTGTTCCCATTGAACTGCTTTAGTTCTCAGTTAAATGTTACCAAATTCTTGTCAAGTCAAAGTAGTTCTTTGAAAAACGTGGGAGATTAAGTTTTTGGAGTATGCATCCCTCCTCTGTAATGCCTCCTGTCTATGAACATACAACTTGATTGTATTGCAATTCTGTCTGCACTCTTTATAATATTAGAGAACAGCACAAGTTATTTCGTTGTGTTGGTTGCCAGACTGTACATGAAGGGCGCATTTATCAGTTGAAACTGTTCTGTGGCAAGGATTATCCCGATAATCCACCAAGTGTGAGGTTCCAAACTCGAATTAATATGACATCTGTCAATCCTGAAACTGGTTTGGTAGGTGATTTTAGCCTGTTCATTTTTTGCTCACTAGTGGTTTGATCTTAACCTTGCTGATGATTTCATTATTAGGTTGAACCACGCCTTTTCCCAATGCTTGCTAATTGGCAGAGGGAGTATACAATGGAGGATATATTGATGCAATTGAAGAAAGAAATGATGTCACCACAAAACCGGAAGCTAGCTCAGCCTCCTGAAAGTATCTCATTTTTGCTTCTGCGTAAACTTAGCTACTCATAGTTTCCAAATCAGCCTCCCTCCCCCATATCTTTTTTAAATCTACTTTATCTCATCTTGTTCCCTTTTTCCTAGTGAATTCTTTTAATTGATTTAAGGTATGAAAAATCAATAGAAAAAACAATCAATAAATCATAGTTGTTCACTCTATGAAAGGGATGTAGCTGGTGTTTAGAACAGATAATTATAAAGGACTAAACAAAATGAGAAAAGGTTGCTTACTCTGAAAATGTCCTAGTAATGGACGGTAGTTTTCTACCTGAAGTGAATATGTTAGGCATCCATATGTGGTTAGTCAGGAAGTTTTTAAGGGTGAGACAGATGTAAGTACAAGTTCTTCATCGCCTATGAAGATCTGCATCAACTCTGAACTAATAGGGTCATATGATAGTTGGGGCATTATCGGCAGCAGGACTCTAAAACATCTTTCATATCTAATCTTATGGCTTATTTTTTCAGTATTCATTTCAAATTTTATTGCAGGAAATGAAGACTCGAGGATGGATCAAAAGGGACTAGTGCTGAGGTGCTGTATTCTTTAAGACGTGAAAGCTGAGTAAACAAGATATTGTTCATAAGTATCCTCTTTCTTCTGCCGGCCCAATACCATCTATATGTAACCTTATTTACGAGCAGATGGTCTTAGTTTAATTAATCCGTGGCTAAATAAGTTGGAGCATTGATGAACTGTGAATGTATTTAACAATTTCAATAGCTTTGCTGTGCCACTAATGTGATTCAATATTTGGTCGAGTATTTCTACTTGAGGACCTATCAGCCTGAGAACAATTCATTGATGTGGCATGTGTTTACAAAGTACTGATGGTATCGAATGCAAGGCTTATACTTCAAGAGCCTTGGTAGTTATTTCTTCTGCATGCCTCATTTTGGAATAAAAACGTCTGTGAGTTTCTATTGTAGGCTTTGATCTTCTAGTTCATAAGCATAGTCATCCAGCCATCTTTTGTTATTTATATCATCTTAATCCTATATTCCTACCCGACCTACTAAATAAAGAATTCCAATCGTCCTTAGGTTATGTTTGGTTGAAGGGATGGGGATGGAATGAAATTGAATATAATATAGTTCCATCGTTTGGAAGGAAGTTTTATAATAGAATGAGATGAAAGTGGATGGTTTAATGTTACGTTTCATTCCATCCTAAATAATGAAAATAAAAATCTCTGATTTGAAAGGTTTAGGATGAAATATAAACTAATAAATATAAACTACCTAATATATCCTCAATAATTTTTTGTAATATTAACTATGACTAAATCATAATATTATATTAAATATAATTAATATATTGAATAGAATAGAATAATATTTAACATAATAAATTTTATTAAATAATTAATAATATTATTTTTATATTATTAATAATAA
>JAOSBN010000177.1:8505621-8523427 GCA_027563595.1 Erythroxylum suave
ATATATTAAATAATTAATAATAATATTTTTATATAATTAATAATAAATTATATATAATTAATAATAAAATAATAAACATCTTGCAATAATCATTTTAATATATGGAATATAATAGTTATTTATTATACATTCCATTTCATTCTATCCATCTTCCAAACAACATTTCTCTACATTACATTATGAATCTTTTCATTTCTCCCAAACAATGTTTTACTATATTATATTCCACTCCATTATAAACCGTTCTATTCTATTTCGTTACACTCCATTTCATTTCATTAATTAACATCTAACCAAATAAGCCTTTACTGTATCTTACCATTGAACTTAAACTTTGGGGTTTAAAATGAAGAAAAGAAAAATAAAGTGATGTACATGAATAATTATAAAGTATTCATGCAAAGCATTTTGATTTGTATTGTTTTTTTTAGTAAACACACATGAAGTATAGAAAGGGAGTGGTTCTAATATATGAAGCAAGGAGGAAATTTAGGGGTCGTTTAGTTTGATTTTTATTTTTTTGTTGTAAATATTAATGATAATTACATATGAGATAAAGCTAAATTATTTTAATCTTTTATATAATATTTTTTAATAAAATATCAATAAAATTATTTTTAAGTAAATAGTTTAAAAATTAAATTTTATTTTAAATATATTTTGTTATTTAATCAAATTTTAATTGAAATCTATATATTTTGAAGATTTAAATTTAATTATATTTATTAATAATTTTATTTAATAATAAAAATAAAATAAAATAATTCGTTTATTTTTATTAATAATTAATTAAATATATTATTTTAAATTAAATTATTCATAATTCTTACTAATAATTAATATATCAAATAATTAAATAATATATATTTAGTTGATAATAAACTAGGTTATGAAAAAAACAAAAAATTATTTTTTGTGATTTTCATAAATTTTGAAAATAAGAAGAAACAAATCTAAAAACTTAAACAAATTGATTTCTTTTTACTAAACTTGAAAACGAAAAAAGAAATGCAAAAACATAAACAGAATCAGAAACAAACAGGTCCTAGAAACATTTTTTCTTACAACCCGATATTGAATTAAGTCTAATTAAAAATTTTACTAGATTATTTATTATCATGAATATTTGTTATTATTCCATTTTAACTATTTATACAATTTTATTTATTTTATATAAATAAATAAATAAATGGTTATGATTATTATTATTTGATATTGAGATAAAGAATTTTTATTTTTTATGGGAATACATATACGTATACATGCCTTTTGATTATTTAACAAATTATAGTAACTCTCACATATTAAATTACTTATCACAAAAAAAATTCAATAAAGTAACCTTATAGATCAGAATTCTATAAATAACTTTAATATTATGTTATCGTTTATCATAACTAATTACGATTCATGTTCTCATTCTAATTATATCTATATTACTTTTTAAGATATTATTAACTAAAATCATAATTATTTATACAAGCAAGTAACCGTATAGATTAGAATTCAATAAATAACTTTACTATTATGTTATCACTTAGCATAACTAATTATGATTCATATTCTCTTTCTAATTATATCTATATTACTTTTTAAGATATTAGTAACTAAAATCATAATTATTATATAAGTTAAAACCTCATTATTAGACCATAAGTTAAAACATAGCTTATGTTTTAACTTATGGTCTGATAATGAAAAATGTTATCATTAATACTTTTATCCTTAGTGATAATAGTAAATTAGCGTGTAAAAGATCAAACTAAATTGAGCAAGTGAGCCATTTGAACTAATTGAGCAATTAAATAATAAATAAAATGAGTAAAGTAGACCGCATATGCAACTTAAAACAGGTTCAAGGGAATTCAATTAAAGAACTAAAAACAAGGAGGAATCAAGCATGTTAAGATCTAAACAAAATATTGTAATCATTCTTGTACCTTTATCTTCGTCATTTTAATAAACTATGGCTCAATTGTTATATAATCATGAACATTTATGGTACATTTCATATACTTTGTCATAATTAAGAGAAATTTCAAGAAGGTTTTCAAAAAAATCCTCTTGATATATTAAAATACTTTTAGAAAACTTTTAAATTATTTTGGATCAAGTTTTATCCAAAGAATGTGTTTTGATCATTTAAAGAGATTGAAAATTTTTTTAAAACTTATTTTAGGAAGTTTGGTCAATCAACATGGTGATTTGGGTGACTAATATTAGGGTTTTGGATAGATTAATCAACCAACATAACAGTGTGACCTATATAATATCTTTTAAAAATATGTACCATGAGTTTGTGACTATATTGGTCATCTAATTTACTAGAATAGTCGACCAATGCTACTGTCACTAGTCACTACAATGACTAGTTTTTCATTCTGACATCTATTTTGGATTAGATTGAACATATATAGGTCACTTATGAGTTGTAAAAAGAATCTTGTGCATACTAGAGAGTTTATAAGAGCCTTGAGAGGTTGGAGAGCATATGCAAGAGTTTTTTTTTCCATTAGTATGAGCAAGAGAGGGATGTTTTGAAAATTGTTGAAATTGGAGAAATTTCTTAGGATTTATATTATAGGTTTCCTTTTGACCTTAAATAAAATTTATAAAGGTTTACTCTTTACCTATGATAAACCAAAACGATTGGAAAAGTTCCTCTTCAACATGACAAAGAAGATGTCCTATGAAGGATTCTTTGTCACCCATTAAAGGAAGAAAATAGTTAATTCATAAATTAAACTTTAGGAATAGATGTAAATAAAGAGTAACTTTATTAATGGATGTAGATCAAGAGTTGTTTAATTGAATTACTATAAATTAGATTTATCTCTCTTTGCTAATATCTTTAATTATTATTATGATTACGTTGTGATTGTCACATATGAATTTTTCGTAACATTTATAAGAATAAGCAATGCATTCAATAGTTTGCAAATAGGGAAAAAAAAGTGGAAAACACAAATTTTAACCTTCTCTTGTGAATCATTAATAACCAACAATTGGTATTAGAGCAAGTCTCATACATTGCATTTAAATTTATAGTAAAATTTAAGCAAATATCTTTACAGTAGAATTCGATTCACTTTAACAATTATAGGCAATGTATAAGTAAGTAGACCTTATTTCTTTGAAGTTGACAATTATATATATGTGTATATATATATATATATATATATATATATGAAAACTAGGATGAAACACTCTTTTGTAGCTAAAAAGAATTATTTTTAGAGATTCTAGAGAATGGTCCTTATGCAGTAAGTTTGTTTTTGTTTGTTTGGGTTTGTTTTGTTGTTTGTGTTTGTTTGTTTGTTTGCTGTTATTTGTTTTTGCTTTTACCTTAGCCGAGGGTCTATACAGAAACAGTCTCTATATCTCTATCGGAGATGCGAGCATGACTGCGTACATCCTACCCTCCCTATATCCTGCTTAGGCGGGACTTTAGGTATGTTTGGTTTGGTTTAGAGAATGGTCCTTATGCCATTATAAGAACTATAGTTATAGATAAAATAAATACTAAAGTAGCAAATAATATAAATGAGTTAAGTGATAATGATAAGAGACTTGTAAAAAAATGATTTATATTCTTTTATGCTCGTACACACTTTAAATCATAAATGAGAGCACCACTGAAGTAAAAAAGGAGAAATATTAGCTTATAGGTGTGTTAATATGAGCATCTGGAGAAAAATGGACAATTTCTATACTATAAATACTCTTAAATGTCTTGATAAGAAATACAAATTTTTAATTAATGAGAAATTTTTTTAGGTCTTTACCAAACTTTTAGGAGGAAAAGGTGATGACTATACAAGAAACCAAATATTTGAGTACCTTTTTATTGGAACAGCTAGTTAGATCACTCCTTACCTGTAAAATGCAAATGAATGAGATATGTAGAGAAGAAGTAGCTCAAAAAAGAAGAGGTGTAAGTTTAAAGTCTTCAAGGATGAAAAATTTAGTGATGAGTAGATCTCTACAAATGGGAGCAATGAGGAATATATAAAGCCCATCATAAAGAAATTCAAGATGCTCTAAAAGGAGAAGGGGAAGAAACAATAAAAGAAGAAGGATAAAGCTTTTAAGGCCTTATGAGACAACACTACTAATCAAAAAAGTGAGAAATTCAAAATTATAGTAGCAAGTGTGTGCTTTATGACTAACAAGAACAAGGTACCCTTTCCCTTAAAATTTTGCGAAGATAATGACGGTTTTGTTATTGATCTTGTACATGATGAGTTAGTCAAATACCTAGAGATCATGAGTATGAAAAGGAAGAGATTATCTTTCAATCATAAGGAGATTTTAAAGCTCTTAAATGTATGCATGATTGAAAATAAATTAAAATATGATATATATGACATAATAGATTCTTAGAGTGTAATTGTTGCCAATAACAATGAGCATAATTCGTTGTATAACAATGAAATATTGAAAAAGAAGATCAATATTTTTAAATAATTATTGTCTAAGTTCACTTTAGGGAGTCAAAAATTAAACATTCTTTAATCTCAAAAGAGGTTGAAGGAGATTTTAAAGCTCTTAGATATATGCATGATTGAAAACAAATTAAACTGTTATATGTATGAAATGATAGATTCTTAAAGTTTGATTGTTGCTAATAACAATGAGTATAATCTGTCGTATAACAATGAAATATTGAAAAAGAATATCAATATTTTTAAATAATTATGGTCTAAGTTCACCTTAGGGAGTCAAAAATTAAACATTCTTGAATCACAAAAGAGGTTGAGTGATAGGCTTGAGATTGAGTACACTTATAAAAGTGTATCACTCAATGCTAAGACAATTTTTATGAATAAAAATCATATTTATAATGATGAGCTATTATCTAATTTATTACATGAGCATATGGAACTCAATTCTAGACATAAATAATTCAATTTTCGTGCTTCATCTTCTAGGTCTTAAGATAAAAAGAAATTTTATGCGGCTGTATATGGATCATATTCCAAACCTAGAAGGCATAGTTCAAAAGATACAAGGTAATACCAAAAGGGCATGCAATATTCTTCTCATTTATATATTCCTTTTTATCATCAAAAGTGTATAAAATAAGCTCATTATCATTATAAACCTCATAAACAAAGAAAAATTACATTTGCAAAATCCCTTAAGTTATTATTTCTTTTGTAAAAAGAGCATGTCATATGCTAAATCATTTTTTAGGCCTCACTATTACACTAAGAGAGCTTCGAATTCTCCATATATCCAAGAAAAGAGTATTATATCACCCACATCATTTAGAAAGAGTTAGAAATGCACATATGTCATATTTTTATAGGTCACAATCACATAATTAATATACTTTCATACATCTTATATGAGATGCCACAAAATTACTTGATGTTTAATTACCAAAAAAAAATTACTTGATGTCAATTATTTTCTCTAATGTCACCAAATATTTTATCATGATTAAAAAAGGAGAGATTGCTAGACCAAGTGAATTTCTAATATGCAGTTTTGATTATAACAAAATACATTACTTCAATAGAAAGGTAAAGTGAGAAAAACGATCTAATTAAATCAACTGACCAATTAAAGAATCAATCAAATGAGCAAAGTAGAGCACATATGCAAGCTTAAGAGAGCTTTTAAGCAATTTAAGTAAAGAACTAAATACATAAAGGAATTAAGCATATCAAGATTTAATCAAATTATTAAATTCTTTCTTATAACCTTATTTTGATAATTTTAATCAATAAGGGGTTTAATGATTTCTTTATCATTTATACTTAGGGCATATTACATGTACTTTATCATAGTTAAAAGAAACTTTGGGAAGGATTTCCAAAAAATTCCTCTTATGACGTTAAAACACTTTTGAGGATTTAAATGGCATTGAATCAAGTTTTTGTTAAAGTACTATATATTTTTTTATCTTTGAACGATCTTAAGAAATTTTGAAATTTTTGTTTAAAAAATTTTGGTCAAATAATATGGTGATTTAGTCTACAATATTGGGGTTTTGGTTAGGCTGGCCAACTACTAAAATATCATGGTCAATAAATATCTTTTAAAAATATGCATCCCGAGTTTATGGCCACATTAGTCAAGTAATATGCCACAATGATCGACTAATGCTATTGTTATTAGTTGCTATAATGACTAATTTTTATTTCTAATTACTATTTTTGGTTATCTTTTTATGAATATACCATGTATGAGTTGTGAAAAGAATTTTAAGCATATTAAAAAGTTAGTAAGAATCATGAGAGGCTAAAAAAAGAAGTTTGTGAATGACATAATATATATTGAGCTTTCATTCATTAATATGAGTGAGAGAGGAATATTTTGAGTTATATAATTGTGCGACTGTTGCAATTAAAAAATCATATAGAAATTATATTGTGAAAGTTCCTTTTGACCTTTAATAACATTTATAAGTCACTCTTCACCTATAGTACAACAAAATTATTATAAAGATTTTATAAAACTATAACAAAGAAAATATTACATTTTACTTATTAAGGGAAGAAAATTGTGAATTCTCAGTAAAGCTTAAAAGAGTGGAGATAGGTCCCGGGTTTTTTGACTAAACAAATACAAATAAATTTTATTTTTCTTTCTATACTCTCTTTAATAATAATAATTATTATTACTACTTTGTGATTATCATCTATGAATTTGCCTTAATCATTCGTTAAAATAGGTAATCATTCATTAAAATAGGTATTTATTTATTAGTTTATAAATAAAGTGAAACATGAACACACATAATTCACTTTCGTCTTCTGTCATTTAAGAACTAATAATAAATAACATATGAATTGATAGAAGGATAAGTTTTTTAAAGCTAAAATACATGGAACCCTTTTGTAGTTTAAGAAATTTTAGAAAATTTCCCCAATCTTTAAAATTTTTTAAAAACTCATTGTAATTTTTAATTTCTAGGAAAACTAATTGTCCTAAACTTTGGTTAAAAAATAAAACCTAAACAATATAAACATCACATATGGACTTATTAAATGCTACTTATATGACCATCCAACATATCTCTTAAACTTAAACTAAACTAATTTAACAGACTCAAAATAATATTTTTTTTAAATTTTTTTAAAATTATTAATTTAATTTGAGTTTAATTAGTTTGAATTGAGTTTAAGGGTAAGTTGAGTTATCATATAACCGACATTTAATTAGTCCATATATGATCTCATTCCACTTGCATTTTGTTATTATTTTTTAACTAAAATATATGAAAAAGAGTTTTTCTAAAAAAGTTGAAAACAAGATGATCATAAGGGTTCTTTTCATCCATAACAAACAAGATGTTGTATGTAGGTTCCCTCTTCACCTATTGAAAGAAGAAGATAATGAATTCTCAATAGAGCTTGGGGAGTAGATGTACTTTAAGAGTTGTCAGACTGAACAATTATAAATAAATTTTATTTCTCTATCTACTCTCTTTAATTATTATTACATTTGTTTTATGATTACCATATATGAATTTTTCTTAATCATTCTTTCATTAGTTTACAAGTAAAGTAAATACATAATTCACTTTCCTTTTATTTGTAATCTCGAAACCAATAATAAATAACACGTAAAAAGATAAAATGATGATTTTTTTGAGTGAGACATGATGCTCTCTTAAGATTTAAGAAACTTTGGAAAATTTCCTTAATCTTTAAAATTATATAAAAAACTCTTTGTAATTTTCAAATTTTTAGAAAATTCTACTCTCTTAAACTTCAAATGAAAAATAACACACACTATATAGATATCATACATATAACAATTAAATATTATTTACATAACAATCTAACCCAATTTTTAAACTCAAACTAGACTCGTAAACTGGCTTAAACTTATAATTTATTATAATTATCAATTTGAGTCAAGTTTAATTAGTTTGAGTCAAGTTTAAGAGTTAAGTTGAGTTAACATATTAGTAATATTTGATTAGTCCAGCTTTGATATTTATAATGTCTATGTTTCATCATTATTTTTAATCAAAGTTTAACATAACATTTTTTTAAAATAAAAATCAGAAAATTTTTAAAAAATTTAAAGATTATGAAATTTCTAAAATTTTCTAAATCATAAGGGAATTTATATCTTTTACTTTTTTGTAAATATTTTTGTAGTCTCTCTCATATTAAAGGAAAGATTTTAAAAAAATAAAAGCATATATTAAATTATCTTTTAAAACTAATGAAATAGTTTTGGATCTTTTAAAGAGCTAATTTTTTAATGTTTATATTTTTTAATCTTTTTTATACTAATAATATAATTTTGACTTAAAATTTATTAATGAAAATAATAACATGAAATGTGGATTTGTGGCTATATAAGCATTGAGAAAGTTCACACTAACTTCAGCCATATAATCAAATTAGTATGTAAGTTGCATTATTTAAGTTAGTATGAAAGTTATGATAGAATGAGTTATATTTTGTTATTAAATAGTAACTATCCTTTAAAATAATAATGTATTAAACAATGTAAAACTTTTACAATTCTAACAATTATTATGTATCAATTATTATTTATTTCATATTTGAACCTTCTTATCTTTTTCTTATGGGTCTGATTTGACAAGCAAAATGCACATACTAATTTGAGTTTACAAAATCTAATTTCATAGGCTAAATCGATAACGATTCTAACGTGTCTTTAAAAGAAAAGAGCAGGAGTAGAAAATAATTTGTAGGAAGCTTCCTTTTGATTCATAGCAATAACCTAATTACATGCCAAGATCACATTACCTAGGGATGACATATTAGTCTGGGCCCGACCTAACCTTAAGTTAATGGGTCAGGTCTTGGTCTATCAGGTTTTGGTCCAAGCCTAAGTTGTTCTTTAAAAATTAAGCCTCGAGCCTGGTTTAGGCCTAATAGCTCTAGTCTTAGCCTAGCCAGAGGTCCAAATGGTAAAAATGAATGTAAAATTACGTCATTTTATGCTGAGAAAGTGGAATTCTGGTTATATAATATATAATGTGAAAAATGTCATTTTATTCTAAGGGTTTTTATTTTATGCCTAAGTAAAATGACATTGTTTTACACCTAAATTAAACAATGTCATTTTATCCTTGGAGCTTTTATTTTACACCTAACTAAAATGACATCATTCTTAATATAAGTTAAATCACACCAAGTGCCCACTTTCTCTTGCCTAGTTTGACAGTCCCTCATCCCACTCCCTCCATTTGGCCTTCGAATGTAACATGTTTGGTATCCCTCCCACTATATTGCATCATCTGCAATTAATTGACTCTCTTTGGCAATCGAGAGCTTTACCTATTCTTGTATTGTTCCTCTGTGATTGGTGGCTTCATCCTTTTCCCAATAAATGGTAAGGTTTTATGTTTTTTGGGGAATTCAAGTATATTTATGATTCTATTTTCTAGTTTTGTTTCTATTTGATGATTATTACACTTCATGTCATTGTTTATTTTATGCAAAAGATGCATTTTGATTCTTTTGTTGGGAAGAAAAAGAAAGCACTATATTTCTTTCATTTGTTATTTTGCAATCTATAAAGATTGAGTTTGCTGCTGATTTTTGTTCATCATGGTATCTTTTCTAATCAAATTGGTGCCTTTATTCTACATAGTTTTCTTGGATGTTAATTAGGTTAGTAATCAAGATGATGGTTTATTTAGAAATTAACTAAGTTTCATATATGTTAAAATGAAAGCATATTGGCCTTTCCCATTATCAAACTTAGTTTGACAAGGTTAAACAATTGGATGGAACTATCATAAATTGCAATCGATTTAACTATTAGCAAGCAAAGAACTTTTTTTTTTCAACACATAGCAAAAGATAAAGTTTACATATCTATAATATAGAAAGAAATCTATAATCTCATACACCTATGATGGATTATATATAAACATCATTAGTGTGAAGATGATGATACCAAGATTTGAGCAACCACTGGAAAACAGTTCTTAGATTAGATTTGTCAATTATAGATGGTCATTAATTAATGCATATAAATACAAGTAATAAAATCTTAATGTATTTAATATGGATGATAAAAGTATATGTATACATTTAAATGTCTATGAATAACTTATATAGATGTATATGTTGATTGTTTCAAATTGATGAGCATATTCCTTTAGTAGAAAATTCTATTCTAGTACCTAAGAGTATACAAGCTGATACTTCTAATCTAGTACAAATTGAAGATAGAATTCCAACTCCTTTGAAAAGTGGTGTTTGAATTCACTTCAACAAGGCTATATCAATGGACGAAGTAGGGAAGGCCAAATGTACATATTATTATAATATATTGGATGGGAGTTCATAAGATGGAACCTCTCATTTAAAGAGACATATGAATTAGTGTAATAAATAGAAGATCATATCAGGGAGTTAAAGTTTTTTTACCCCTAACTTAATGAGAGGGAAGATGAAATGATTGCTATAACTTATAATAACAACATATCAAGAATGTTGATGACTATTATGCTTAATGGTGAAGAACATCCACTCTCTATAGTTGATAGCAAAAGGTTTAGGATGTTTCTGACCTCATTGCAATTGACTTTCAAGATCCCAAATCGGAATAACTTAAAGAAAGATATTATAAAGATATACAACGATCAAAATAAAGAAAATTGCAAAGCATTGTTGAGTATTGAAGGACAGGTTACTATCACAACAGATATATGGATAGCCAATAATTAGAAAAAGGATTATATGACAGTGATGTCAGATCATATTGACAATGATTGGTCTTTATGTAATAGATTACTGAGCAAAATTATATTCTTTAATATTATTACATTTTTATTATGTTATGATTAATATTTGTTCATATTTGTAAATATTACATTTATTTATAATCAGTACCATATACAAGTAAAATGTTGGCAACCATGTTGATTGAGTGTTTAATCGACTAGAATATTGACACCAAGTTATCTACCATAACAATTGACAATTTTAGCACAAGTGATGCGGTGATTCAAAGGTGAGGAATAAGTTACAAATTGGGAGGTTGTTACATATGCATTTTTTACTTATATTTTGAATTTAATTATAAAGGATAGGCTAGAGATGATAGAGGAAGTAGTAGATTTGATTCAAAATACTAAAATATATTACAGTGCAACACTAAAAGGAGTTAAAAGTGTTACAGATATTACATGACAACTATGTATTTTGAGGATGAAGAAGTTGGTGTTTGATTGTTCTACTAGATGGAACTTAATCTTCAAGATGTCAGAATCAGAAATCCTATATGTTGAGGTGTTTACTAGGCTGAGACAAAGAGAAGCTTAGTATACTTATTGACCTACAAAAGAGCAATAAGACTTCGCTAAAAAACATTATGCAAAGTTGGAAATAATTTATATTTCTACCGAATTATTCTCGGGGATAAAATATCCAACGTTGCACAGTTGCTTTCCCAATATATGTGAGATCAAGAAAGCTTTATCTAATTGGATGTTTGATTCCAATAAGGTGATGCAAGTTATAGCAGAGTAGATGATGAAAAAGCTTAATTCTTACTAGTACATGGTTGGAGGTATTATGAAAATCATATCTATATTAGACGAGAGATAAAAGATGGAGGGGGTTAATTTTATATATAACATGTTTTCAGGCTAAAGAGCATGTTGATGTTATTAAACAAATATGATATGATTTATTTAATGATTATCAACTTAGACACGATAAAATTCAAGATCAAAATAGTTTGGACTTTTCAACTCTAACTTTAGGTTCAAGTTTGGGATCGTCTTCTAGAGTAGTTTGATTCTCTCATTTACATAATTCATGAAGACGAAAGGGCTATGAATTCTTACATTATGATGGAGTTGGATAAATATTTGATAGATGATTGTGAGATCGAAGTTGAAGGTGTGGAGGTTAATGTATTGCAATGGAGGAAGAGCTATAGAAATAACTTTTTCGACTATGCAAGTAATTGTATAATACCTGCTAGCAATTCCATCATTTACTGTTACTTTGGAGTATGCTTTCTGTTTTAATGTTCAGGTTATTGGTCCTCATTATGTTCGACTTCGTCTTGGTACTGTAAAAGCCCTTATGTATGCCCAAAATTGGTTAAATTATGAAGATATTGAGGATAAACTTTTCTCTTTATTTATATAATAATGTTTATACATGTAGATGAAGTTGTGCAAACTATTGACAATCCTAATGATTAATTATCCCCTTTTCTATACTACATGTTTGTTGTCTTTAATTTTGGTTTTGGAGTTACTTATTTTTCATATGATTTCATTACTATTTTGTAATTGAAGATATAATTATTTACTTTTTTTTTTGTTTTTCAAATTCTCAACTTCAATATCTACTTTCCAATCTCTAGTCTCCAATGTCCACTCTCCACGACTCCAACATTAGTTGAAAATTTCATTTGTCCTTTTATAAATTGTCATTAAAATTTTTTGGATAATATTAGCACGATGATATTCTTTTGTTTAGATAATATAATCTTTTTTTATTTTTCATATGCAATATAATAATTTTTTCACTTCCTTTAAAAATGAATTTAGTTTCAATTTGTTCATCTTATCATTTTATGTACGTTTAATATATAAATTCATTAAAAATTTATTTTGTATTAAGCAATTGTGCTTATTAAATGAATGTTCTTTTCTCATATATAATATAATCTTTTTTATTCATTCTCTTTAAAATGAATTTAGTTTCGATTTAATCAATTATTCATTTTTATGTATACTTAATATATAAATTTATTAAAAAAATCTTTTTTATTAAGCAATTGTGCTAATTAAATGACTGTTGCATCTCTTACATATAATAAAAACTTACTTTAAAATGAATTTAGTTCCAACTTATTAAAAAAAACTCATTTTTAATTAAGCAATTATGCTAATAAAATAAATGTTATATGTCTCATATATAATATAATCTTTTTTGCTCACATCTTTTAAAAATGAATTTAGTTTTAGATTATTCATTTATCATTTTTGTAAGTTTAATATATAAATTCATAAAAAAGTTCATTTTTCAATAAGTAATTATGCTAATTAAATGAATGTTGCATTTCTCATCTATAATATAATCTTTTTATTTATATATACGTTTCAAAATTCTATATATACATATTAAAAATAAAAATAAAAATAAGGACTTAAGCCAGAGCCTGATGACTCTTTGAGCCAAGTAGGCCTGATTAGGATGGGCTTCAAGTTTAAATCTCTAGGCCTGATCGCTAAATCCTGATGACTCTTTAAGTCAAGTAGGCTCGATTGGGTTGGACTTTAAGATTAAATCTCTAGGCCTGATCGGGCCTCGAGCTAATCTCAATCCCAAATCAAACTGTTCAATTCGAGCTTGGGCCTTACTAAGCCTATTGGTACCTCGACAATCCAACTTTGCTTATCGGGCCTCAAGCTAGACTCAAACTCAAATCAAACTGTTCAAGTTGAGCTTAGGTTCTACTAAGCCTATTGGTACCTTAACAATACAACTTTGGATTGGACCCTTTTTTTGAAAAATGTAATACTTTTGTATATGCGTGATATTTTATAAACAGAGCTACAACTTTTTCTTTTTATTATTTGAAAAGTTAATAATACCTTTAACTTTCTTTTTTTCTCTATTTCTTCTTATTTTTCTCCCTTTCCTTTTCTTATTTATATATTATTCAAGGTAAAGTGACTCATTTTATTTAGTTAGTTATCTTTAAAACGTGTAACTACCTAAATCTTTTCAATTAATTGTATTAACTTTGAAATTCAAAATGTTGGACCCCGTTTCCGAAGTCCAACTCTTACGGAAAATAATAAGACTTGAGCTATTTCTAATAGAGAACGCCTTAATCTATACCCATGCTACCTATCTTACCAAAATGCAAACTTAAAATCTTTGCACAACATTCATCATTTGCACAACTCAAAAACAAAACGAATGAAAATCTAACCATAACCAATTTCTCAAAACCTTTATCTCATTTCCAAAACTGAATACTTTGCGAAAATATGCAAAATCATGGGCAAAACCAGACACATATTTCATTAATGAAAAAAGTAAGAGTTCTACAATGCTTTAGTGGGCATTTCGAGCCCCCTTATATCATAATCCAAAATACAAAGTTTACAAAAACTAAAATCGCTCAAAATGTGTCTAAAGCATTGTTTACATAATCTAACTTCAAAAACAAACATGCAAACTGGAGTGATGCCTTGACTCTTGACTTACTCAATCTCTTGCTCATCACCTGAATGAGAGGAGGAGAATGGAGGGGGTGAGCTTAAAGCTCGTGGGTAATAATTTCATAATCGAGAAACAAGCAAAAATATTTTCAAAAACTCATTGTCATTATACATTTTGGAAACCATAATAATTTCGCATGGAAAATCACCAAACACTTATTTCTCAAAATCCTCACTTAATTGAGCAGTTTATGAGCAATTATAAATCATGCATGCATCAAACTTACTAACATTTCAAAAGCACATAAGCACATCAGAATGGTTTGGGTAAGTCCAATTCATGACGCACTACACATTTCCATATAATGACCCTATGTAGTCGAAAACTTGAGGGAGTCCTTGAATGAGCTCCGTGTCACTAGCGGGCAGGCGGGAGAAGCCTATACTTGGGTCAACGTGCACGTGACGATTCTTGAGGGACTACCACAAACCCACATAACATGTAATTCATGAATCGAAAACAATTTGCCCTAAATGGCATCTTGTTGGAAACTTGTTTTTCATGCACATGAGATATTTCAAAGAAGCATTCTTGAAAACCTGATTTCATAATCTTGCATCTTTTTGAAAAGAATCATTTTCAATAAATCATCAGCACAATTTGTGTAGCAACATGTAACAATCTCACATGCAACCAAGAGCAAATAAATGCAACATTAATGATGCAATTGAAAACATTTGGCCTTCTTGATTAAAAGAAATACAATAAGTGGCTTATTTACTCTATTATAAAACTGTACCTACCTTGAATTCCTTGCTTGCTAGCTTGCTTAGAGATGTCTTTACCCTTGCTTCTCTTGCCTCTCTTGTCTCACTTGATTTCCTTAAACAATAACAAAAATTCCATTCAATTTGGTTTAGAAATTGCAAAGTCACACCTCAACAATTTAAACTACTTCTCATGCTGAAACAAAATTTTATATTCAAATTCCTCCTCCACGCTCACGCTTCACGATCCCACGTCTGATATTGGGCTCCGAAAACGAGGTCCAACATAAAATGTATTTATTCATTTTAATTGAGTTGTTTCATTCAACTTAAATAATTATCTTACTTCAAAAACATAATTATCTTTATCTTCTAAATCAACTGGAAATATATGTATTCCAAATGAATTGTTTGTCTCCATTGATATAATTATCTCACCAAACTAAGCTTTCTCTTTGAACATCCAATAATAAAATAAGTTGATAATATCAAACATAGTATCCTATAGTTTCCAAATATTTTAGAAATAAGAGACTTATAACCTTAAATAAATTATTCAATAACTTTCTTTATGCATTATATGGGTGTGAAAGACCTCATTTTTTAATTGTCCATAGATATACTTTGTCTAATATAATTTTTTTTGCTCATTAATTACATTTTCACTTTTAAATTAAAAATTTTCTATAAGAGATATGGTCAGGGATGTAATGGTAAAGGACAAATTAAAGGTAGCTAATATTATTGACAAATTAAGAGAGAAAAGACTTAGGTGGTTTAGATATGTTAAGAGTAGATACTTAAACGCTCCAGTGAGAAGATCGTACTTAGAAACTGTAAGAGGAAAAAAGGAGGCCTAAGAAGAAATAAGGGAGGTGATTAAGAATGATATGACAATGTTAGAACTTACCGAGGACGTGACTTGTAGTAGAAAACTTTGGTATACTGGGTTTTAGATAAAGGATCCCTCATAAGAGATCCTTATGATTCCTGTAAGCCTTTTAACTTTTTTTTCTTCTAGTTAGTCTATACTTGTAAATAACTATATTACTACTACAACTACCACCACAACCACCACCACCACCACCACTACCACTACCACTACCACTATTACAACTACTACCACCATCACCACTATAACTGCTACCACTATTACTACTACTGTTGTTGCTACTAATACTCCAGCTGCTATTACTACTGCTGCAGCTACTACTCCTACTACTGCTACTACTACTACTATTACTACTACCACTACTACTATCACTACTACTACTACTATTACTGCTACTGCTACTGTTGTTGCTGCTACTACTACTATTTCTACTACTCTTACTCTTCCTCCTCCTCCTCCTCCTCCTCCTCCTCCTCCTCCTCCTACTACTACTACTACTACTACTACTACTACTACTACTGCTCCTACTCTTCCTCGTCCTCCTCCTACTATAAAGCTTGATTCTCTAAGCCATTTTTGATTGGTTTGTACTTGGAGATATTACTTGATATTGATATATATACATGGTTATGTATGAGTTAAAAAAAGTATTTGAATCCTTTCAGTATATATGTCAGAGATATATAATATTTTATGCCCTTACATATCGGTATGCGAAATCTTGGAGATTTCTGACATTTAAGTTTTTAAATGTGTAAAACTAACTCCATTGGATGGTTATGGCTATGGTAGCCGAGTTAAATGTGTTCTAATGCCTTAAAGGTGGTTAGACATGATTTAGAGACTTATTGGACACTTAGAAAGTTTAATTGGAAAAGTTGATGTACATAAGAGCTTATTTGCAAATTGTTAAAAATTTAGGGACTTAAATGTAATTTTTCAATTCTTAGGGGCAATATGTAATTTTATAAAGTTGCGGGGCTTATTATAATTTTCAAAAGTTTAGGGACCAAATGAAAAAAAAAGTTTTGGTCATTCCCAAATTTTGGGTTTAATTGGAAATTTAGAAAAGTTTGGAGGGTATAATGGTAATTTCACATAAGCTAAAGACAAAAAGGTAATTTTGCCATGTTTGGTCAAAGAAGAGTCAACATTCTAGACCATTCTTTCTTGTGTGATCATGCACCCCTGTTGGATCCCCGCCCCTGAGAGACACGTATCCGACGTCCTAAGTGGCATCTGGACTCGCATCCCACAAGGGTGGATTGCCCTCACCAAAACAAATCCTTAAACTTGAAATTTCATCTTAACCTCATCAAACATTTTGTCCCTTGACTGCTTTTTGATCCTTGATAATCACCTCTTGATCCTTGGTTAGTGAATTCTGTGTTTAATTCCAACAAAGTGACTGTTCGAACATACTGACTTAACTTCTTCTTTGTATCGTCTATGGTTGGCCCATCGTCTGTGTTTTCTTATGGTCTGTGTTCTATGGCCTGAGTTCTATCTCTACAGTTGACTTTGTATCGTCTAGGTTGACCACCTATCGCCTGTCTTTCACTTACGTCTATTTTGTGATATGTCCTCGCAGACGATTCCTTGCGTCTGTGTTTCTTGCGTTTGTCTTTCATTTGCGTCTATATATGATGTCATCACAGGCGATACTCTTCCTCTATATTTTCCCCTTGCATCTGTGGATGACGTTATCATAGACGATAAACTTTGCCTATGCTCTCCTTTGCATTTATACACTGACGTCATCACAGACGATTCCTTTCGCATGTGTTTTTCCTTAAGGTCGTGTTTCCTTCTTGCCGTCTACATTACTTAATGCAGACTTAAATCTTTTCAACCACCTTTCATTCGATTCCAAAAACATAATACACCATAACATAAGCATCAATTTCCTCCCAACGCATCAACTCGTTTGTTCAACACATGCAACGTGAAATCTTAACAGTGGTTATCATCAAACCCAAAAGACATTTCATTCATGTCAATAA
>JAOSBN010000177.1:8523527-8549274 GCA_027563595.1 Erythroxylum suave
TTCTAAGTTAATTTGGGATCAAAGAACTCAAATCTATCATTATATTTGAGAAATTCTCAAAGGATTTTAAGATATCACTAAAGGAAAGTTTAGGCAAATTTTATGTCTTCTCTCTTTACATTATGATTTTGAGTTTGGTGTTAAGATATGTTGATCTCAATGCTTGAATATGCATGAATCATGGTTTAGATGAATGAAATGAGTCATAAAGTAGTCTCCTTAAGTCAAAACCGAGATGCCCTCCCTTTGGTGAAAGTTTATGAAATTTTGAATATCTTTTGAAATTGATGGTTTAAATGAATTCTATAGTGTTAATTATCAATGTTGTTAAAACCGGACCGAACCGGCCGGTCCAACCGAAAAAAGTTTGAACCAGTCTGTTATCCGATTCGGTTTTAACAAAAAACTTGTATTTATAAAAACCGGCCGGTTTGTTGGTGAACCGATAGGTTTTCATCTAACCGGTTACACCGGTTCAATGAAACAATATACCTAAAACCTAATTCACCAATTTGTCAGTCACCTCTTCAATGTTTCAGAACTTGCGACTGGCCAGGGTGACTCTGCTATCTGGCAAGGGTGAGGGTGACCAATGAGGGCAACGACGAGGGTGACTGACTAGGGCAACTGGCGAGGGCGAGGGCGATTGGTAAGGGCTACTTTGATCTGTGTGTTTTTTTGGTCATGTTATACTGTTGCTCTTTGGGATTTGTCATTGTCATCCTTCTTTTTGCCATCTTCGCCAGATCTCGCCGTCATCTTCCATTTCTGGGCATCTATCTTCTTTGCCGGATTCTTAAAGAACAAGACTCTCTCTGCTCGCTGCTACTTGCAGATGTCTTCGCCGTCCTCGTTGCATATCTCATCGCCTCCATCTTCAGTAGGTAAATTTCTTGTCTACGTTTGGTTTTCCATTTGATTTCTTTCAAAGATATTGCTAATTCTTTTTTGTATCTTGGAAAAAGAATTCAGCTTTGTGCTTAGGCCTTAATGCTTGCTCTCTTTCTCTCATTTTATGTTGTTTTATTTTACTAGTTATTTGTTTATTCGTCAGAAAAGAGGTTCTGGGTTTGTCGTCTTTTATCAAAATACGTTCAAGATAGCTTTGTTTCTGCTTCTTTGAAATTTTGATTTCTGCTGGAGTTGTTGCGGATGCTGTAGGTGAGTGGTGTGTGTGGGTGAAAGGAGGGTTGTTTGGGTGTTTTCTGCGTGAGTGAAGCTAATCGTTGAAGGAGATGGCTGTTGGGTTTATGAATAAATGCAGAATTGGGAGTGAGGCTGAAATGATGGGAGATCTTATGGAATTGTAATGAATTCTCGTATAAACGATTATGGCACAACAAATGTACAAGGAATATTGTCTTCTCCAAACACCTTACCTCCCCTGTTCTGAAATTAAACACAGAAGTTGGAGTTGGGAGCAACCAAGCTTAGAATCTTATACAAGAGGGACATGATTCGTCCCTTGGAGTTAGTCACACGACCAGCCAAAAAAGTTGTGGGTTTGTATTGTCCTTTTAGAGGATTTCTGGTTCTGGTTTAGGTTCTGGTTTATTCGATGAGCGTTCTTGTGGTCCTGGTCGGTGGCAAATTGTAAACATGTACAGAACCTGTAAATCTCCGACCTTGTAGATGTAAAAGTGAAACACATTAATGATTTAAAGAAGTTTCAGTGTTCAATGTTATCATTTATTGTTACTTATGACTTGGTTTGTTAAAAGCGTCTTGATTAATTGACTTGAGGCTTATTATGTTATAGTAAAATATAACTTAACCTTTAACAATTCAAAGTTTTCAAATTTAACCCTATATTTTTAAAACGTTCAAAATCAATCTTAAATAGATAAAAAATTTACGGATTAACTATTCGATAGGTCTTAGAGCAACTAGTAAAAGTTCTTTTATTACTAGAAATTTCTTGGTAAAAATATGAGTAAAGTTTTGTACATCAATAAATCGGAAAGTCTTGTGTACTAAATATGTTAACTTTTAAATAGTGAGTTTTACAACCCGTAATGATAATAAGTATTAGAGTTTTATTTATTAAAAATAGTCAATCAATTAAATTAATCATTAATAATTTATAAATTATGAATTATAAATAAAACTAAGAAAACAATCATCTTGCATAATATTATAAGTTTTACTTCTTATTTATTATATACCGATTTTATAGTAGTTTACTACCGGTTGAATTTGAAAGGACGATTTATAAAGAAAATGCATTTGTCACAACGAATGAATTAAGAACATCTACCATGGTCAATTTATATCTTATTTTGATTGTATTTAAGTTAAAATTATACTGTATTACAAGTTTACAATTGAGAATAATTTCATACGTTACTAATTTGTAATTTATTTTAATGCAGTAGAAGAAGTTGATGCAAATACTTTGGATGAAAGCGTAGTTTACGAATCTTTGTTGGAGAATTTGGAACTTTTGACGATGATGATGAGACACAACCTCCTTCAGAAATACAATTTTGATTTTTATTGTTATTTTAATTTTTATATTGGACTCATTTATTTATTTTTAGTTCATTATATAATAATAAACATTGGTATATTTTTTATTTCAATAAAATATTTTATTTGCATTTATTCTTATAAAATTTACATCTTATTTATTATATGCCGGTTTTATAACGGTTCACTACCGACTGAACCTCTAAATCTTAAACCTTTCCTTCAACCGGTTCGATGTCCGGCCCGGTTTTTAAAACATTGTTAATTATGTATATATAATGTGAATAATAAGGGAAGTAACCATGTGAGAAGCTAAATGGCCGAATCCTATAGCTTAAAGATTGTGATATTGTGTTTTATACACTTATGCGGTGGTATATAAATATAAGACACACGTTTGAGTAATAAATACATTGTCTAGTTATATGTATAAAGAGTCGGGAGCTGTGGATCAAGGAGCTCGTATCGATGATTGTTAAAGTCAAGAGAGAGTACTTTTTTTTTAGGTGAGTTGGGGAAAAAATATCTCTCAAATGGGATTAAAACATCCCAAGACATGTATGATGACTTGTATGTAAATTTTGAACATAGGTAATGCATAATAGAATTGAAGCTCAAATAGATGCTAATATACTTATGTATTTAATAACGACATTGTTTTAAATAACTCTTTGCACTTAGAGTGAAATTGATGCTTTATTAGGTATTTTGAGGAATGATATTATTTTCAACAAATCTACACTTGAAGTGAAAGGACCATGTTTTATTTTCTGAAACTACATTTTTTAACAACTTTGCACTCGAAGTGCACAAGATGACTTTCACTACATGAAATAATGTTTTAGAACTTACATATGTATAATCGAGTCATGTATACAGCATGTATGTGTTCTCTTTTGGCTTAGAGCCATGGTAAGGTTCTATTTTACGGTTGTAAAGGCACAATACCTTATTTGATTTTAGTACTTAATATTTGTATATGATTTTTTGTAATTGGTGAATTAATGATTGGTCATTCATGTGCTAGGCACAACAGATTAAGCGACCTCCCATACCCTTAATGCTAGTATATAAACGCCGAGTCCTCGTATTGACAACTTTCTACAAGACTTGTGGGTGAATGCTCACCTAAAAATCTAGTCACCAATGAGGTCATCACCTACGGTCATGACGCTATTTTCGATAGTATTCCGGACTCACCATTAATGAAAGTTGAGCCAACATCGAGAATCGGTAGGTGTGCACACTAGTTTGGCTGACTAGTGGTGACACACATAACTATTTTGGCCTATTTTGAGATTTGGCTTCTTGACGAGATTTAATTATACATGTGATGTTTTTCTACTCTTTTGTACTGGAACTGGAACCTATGTTCACTAGATGAGTGATTAATAAGCTAGGCCCATGTGGTTCCTAACTAGTATGGGTTAAGTTATATACTAGATCTATGCGTTCCTATGTCATGTATGTTCACTTCATAGGTGATTATATGCATGCTAAATGCGTAAAATCGTCCTTTTTTCCTGCTCACTAAACATAGTATACTCACCCCTCTTTACTTTCCAACTATATAGGTTAATTTGGCAAGCTTAAAGGTCTGAGTAAATCATGCGATCTTTTGACATTTTTTGGGCACTACTACACATGGGTAGTGTTTGTTTTGTACTTTTGTTGTATAGTGACTCATGATTATATTGATATACTTTATAATTTTGTAAATTAACTCTTGACTGCCTTATAGTTTGGAAATGACCTTATGTGTTAACCTTTTATATTGTCGTTGAGATTGCTCTTGAGTGAACTTAAAAGTCTAAAAGTTGCGGTAGAGTTTTTAATGTGAATATAGAAGTGCGTTAAAACTGATTTACAAGTGTTTTAATTGAGTTTTAAGATTTTTAAAATAGAATCGTTGTGTTGTCCAAATGTTTTTAAAGATATTCAGTTAGCTTTGCATAGTTAAGTTAAGGGTATTGTAAGTATCCTTAACCCGAATATGTGACGATTGTCATGTGCCCAATGTGGTTCTGTGTCGTAACAACTACCACTACAACTATTATTACTGCTACTACTCTCCCCCTCCTCCTCCTCTTACTATTACTACTACTACAACTATTATTAATACTATTATTACTACTGCTATTACTCTTCCTCCTACTACTTGTACTACTACTAGTACTCTACTATTGCTACTGCTACTCCTCTTACTACTAATCATATTCCTGCTCCTCTTCCTACTGCTATTACTCTTCCTACTACTAATCCTACTCCTACTATAACTCCTACTCCTACTACTACTATTGCAACACTATTGCTGTTATTGCTACTCCTACTCGTACTCCTACTTCACATGGTTCTATTAGATATTGTTGTGATTTTTTTAATGAAAAAGTTCTTTTATATATGGCACACTTTCTTAATTGTTTTATTAGTATAGGTTATATGAAAAATAAGTTAAATTTTTTAAAAACAAATTTAACATTTAGATAGACGGACCTCTCATAGTCTTTTATACGTCGACGGAAACTCGTCTTTCATAAAAATGCAGAATTGCTCCTATTGGGCTAAAAGTGATTAAGTTTGCAACTTTTTGTATCTTGGACTGGGAAAACAATAAGCTCATGGGTTTGCCAAAAGATTAGGATCTACCTTCTAGTACTGTTCTTTTAAGTAGCACTTACATATTTTGAAGTTATTAACGAAAAACACTTGTAATCCTTAATGTGATTTTCTTCAAACCTTCGTTTGGTATAATAACCAAATTGGTCATGTAGCACTGGAAAGTTTACTTAAATTTGAATTCTATTATAAAGTTTGGAAGTTTCCAGTTAGGTTTGGATTGATAACTTGGAAGCCAATCGATTCAATTTAAGCAAGGGTTAACTGTTAGGGCATTCTAGAAACTAAGGGATCATTTAGTTCTACTCCTGCTTTTCTGTTATAGTTTTCAGTTTCAGTATCTGTTTTTAATTTTTTGTTTTTGTTTTTCTTTCAAATAAAAACAAAAAGTATCTAGTTGTTAATATTAATGTAGTTATATTTTTATCATTGATAACAATTACATTTTAGATAAAACTTAAAGATAAATTATTTTTAATAAAATAAATGTATTTAATCTCTTATATAATATTTATTAACAAACTATTAATAAAATTATGTTATTTTAATAAAATAAATAATTTATAAATTAAAATTTTATTTATAAATTAAAATTTATTTGAAATATATTTTAATTATTAAATCAAATTTTATTTGTATATTTATATATTTTAATTATATATAATTTAATTATAAAAATTAAATACAATTAAATTATTCATAATTTTATTGACAATTAATTTTAATTTATATATTCAAATATATATATATATATATAATGTTGAATTAAATTATTCATAATTTTAATTAAAAAATTATATATATTTGAATGACAGTAAATTAGATTATAAAAAAACAGAAAACAAAAATAACTTTTTATGATTTTCATATTTTTGAAAATTAAAAGAAACCAAAACTAAAAATTCAAATTGTTAACAAAATCAGAAAATGAAAAATAAAGATGGAAATAAACCGCCTGGCTGCCTCGTTTATGTTTTCTATGACGAGTGAATGTTTTCTCGAAATAGCAAAACTACAATGTATATCTAGTCGGCCCATGTGGACTTGACTCCAACAGATCTCAACCACGTTGTATGTCTGCATGTTCGACATGTGTCGGAAACATCCCTCGGAGTGGCCTCCACTTCTAACCGTTTACGTTCAGGAGTTGTAAGTTATCCGGTGAGATTCAGACTGACTACTCAGAATGATTCAACGGGCAAGAAATCCGGGCTCTTCTCTTCTAAGCACGTTAAATTGATAAATATTTTATAATGTGTCGTTTATCCTCATCAATTGGCAAGTGTGTCAATATGATAAATAATGTAAAGGCAACGTGGACATTTTAACAAAACACTTATTGTTTGCATTAACCTCTTATAAATTGTCAAAAGCAACATGGATACTGTTATGTTCTTGAAGTTAACATAACAGAATTCCCTTCAAAATACTACTAAAGGCTTAAGTGCAAAAGTCACAGTGTTCACTTTTATGATCTGTTTGTCCCTAAATTATCATTATTTAATTGAAATAATTCAAAATTTGTGGACAATGATTAGTGGGAACGTATGAGGCTGCCGAAAACCGCAATCCCTTGGTGCCGGGCAAGCATTGCTTGTGGTGCTAACTAACTAACAAGAAAGGAAGAATACCCGAAGGAGAAGAAAAGGAAGGCGTTTGCGTGCACCTATTTTGATATTTAGATGCCCAATTTGCTTCTACGTTACTTTTATTTTGTCTTTCTCCGCAATCTGTGTTCCTTCTTTTTGTTGATGAGATGATTGATAATTGAAAGGTTGCTCAATTGGCAATTTGGCATAGACATCGCTTAATTGTTTAGATTGTATATTAGAACTATTCATTAAGCACATACGCACTTTTAGAAATGATGTGTGCCGGGAATTCACAATTATTAGGGGTTGTGGCCAACGCGTTTTCTTGACTTTTGTCCTCTAGAGAACTTCAAGTTAGTTATAATAATTATCTAATGTAATTCTTATCTGTAAATTTGTTTTTATATGGTAAAATAAATAATAAAGTATTATGCTTTGTGCGATCGCGTCAGCAATGGCAATTACTCTTGAGGCTATAGAGTAACAAAGTCCCGGATTCCATGTGCGAGCAAGCCGCCGAAGCCGAACCATGGGAACGGGGGAATTTGTAAATAAATAACAAGTAAAAGATAATATGCACAACGGAACAAAACACAGGCTGGTTCATTTCATGTGGCCGTTACAGCCGAAAGCATATTATTAACATCTCTACACCAAAGTTTCAAAGACATATGAACACAGACAAAGCTTTTCTTTTGCGTCATATCACACATGCAATGTAACCTTTTATACATCCTTTTTATAGTATACAATATATTATCCACCTGTTGGGCTGTTGTATATCAAAGTTATATATTCGCACTCCAAAAAGGTTTATGCAGCCGGGAATAAGTTTAGTTTCGATTCTTATTTCCTTTATATTCAGCAATCTTCTACTTGGTTCTTCATCAAGACCCCAATTTCCAGCCCTCCACCCAAAGAACAAACCTTTTGCTTTGTTCCTCGACAATCCCTGATTAACTTCATACGCCTTCAAAGTTTGGACATGGCTTCCACTTCTTTATCCGGCGCCAATAATGATGGTAACCCAATTCATCATCTTTCTGTTCTTGGTGGATTTTCCCTCTTCACCGTCTCGTTTTTTGGACGTGTAAGCGTCAAGTTTCTGTTTATTTGAAACTATGTTGTTGCAGGGAAATTTGTGCCGAGCGATGTCAGTGTCTTGCAGAAGCACGTTTTCTTCTTTGACAAGAACCAAGATGGCATAGTCTACCCATCGGAGACCTTCAGAGGTAGTTTCTTTTTCTCTGCTTATGCACATAAGTTTCTGTGCTCTGTTCTACTTTTTGCTATTGTTTCTGGGGAATATTGTATAAAGTGGTTGTTCGTCGTTGGGATTTAAACAGGTTTTCGGGCTATTGGGTGTGGTCTACTGTTGTCCACCGCTGCTGCCATCATCATCAACGTCGGTCTCAGCCAGAAGACTCGCCCTGTATGTCTTCCTCTTTATTTCTGTACATAATTTCTTTCGTAAATATCACCTTCTTGTTCTATCCCCTTCTTCGGAAATTTCAATCTTAACATTTTGTAATCAATCATTTGTTTTCTTATCAAAAAGTTAACTTACTTCTAATTAAGGGTTTTGTTTTCTTCTAAGACGAATATAGTTAATTTAAGATTGAATTAGTAATTACCTGAGGAAGTGAGTATCTGCCTGTACTTTCATCGTTTGGATAGCAAGTGCTCGCTTTTTTTTTCCATTTAACGCATAATGAAGTGACTTTATCTATAACAGAATAAAGTGAAACGATTTGATGTTCCGTTGAGTGGAATGCAAATCGTATGATATCACCGCCTGCCACGTGTTTTGGCGTACCAATGAAAGTGAAAACGGCACTAGAGTCGATTTCTATGTTTCTGCTGAACTCTATCCGAAGCTTGTGAAAATGGGCATTTTTTAGTTTTGTGATCATGACATCTGTGGACTATTACCAGATTTAACTGTATAATTCCAGTAACCTACCATTGTAAGCAAGTTGTGGGGTTTCGTGCTTGTATCACTTCTACATCATTCTTTTAAGCTGGGAGATATGTAAACTTAGCCTGTACCAACAAAAGTTATCTCCATGGGTGGTGTTGTGTATTCTTTATGAGTTGGCCCAAAGTCTATACTTTTTCATATTTCATATTTCCATTTACCAATTTCCTTTGACCTGCAGGGAAAGTTTCCTTCTCTGCTATTCCCTATTGAGATAAAGAATATCCACAGAGCCAAACACGGTAGCGATTCTGGTGTTTATGACACAGAAGGAAGGTATCAAGAATTAAGCATATATTATTTAATTAGCAATTAAAAATTTCCAGAAAGCAAATGACGGATTCAATGACATAATTAACTACTTGTGAACTTATATATAATATTTGATCTTGCAAACTGTTGTCCCTTCTTTGTAATCATAACATAAATATAACAAGTTTAAGTTAAGATTGTAGTATTGGGTCATTTTGTGTTCTTAATTGAGATTTTACATTAGAATGGACATTGAGTGATCACTTTTATATCACGGTTGGAAAATTAAATGGCTGGTGAAAAGAATAAAATCGAATAACATTTGCCCTTGATTGTTGTTCATGCTCAAGTCCTTGGTGGGTATGGCTATTACTCAACAGAAATGATAAAAGCAAAAGTAGTATTTGCAAGGTCTCTGATGTTACAATTCTTTCTTGGTGGCTAAATAATAGAGCGAGTTTTGTACCTGAATTACAGGTTTGTTCCAGCAAAGTTTGAAGAAATTTTCGCTAAGCATGCACATTCTCGTCCTGATGCCTTAACATCAGACGAATTGAAGGGAATGCTCAAGGCTAATAGAGAGCCTAAGAACTATTCAGGATGGTCAGTTTTTTATGTTTCTCTTCTTTACATTTTCGTTTGTGCATAAGAAAATGGGTATATTTCATAATGGGAATAAGTGAAAAACTGAAAATGTGGCTGATGCATATTGTAGGTTTGCTAGCTATATAGAATGGAAGATCCTTTATGTTCTTTGCAAAGACAAGAATGGCTTGCTGCACAAAGAAACAATTAGAGCTGTTTATGATGGAAGCCTCTTTGAAAAGATGGAGAAAGACAGAGAATCAACTAAAAAGCAAGCGTAAATTTTATTCCACCGAATCATATACATTTGTATTATTTTGATTCTTTCATCTTATATTAGAGTAGATGAATACTATGTAAGAGCTTTTGTAATAAGAAAAGGGTTGTAATTGGAGGGTCATTTTAGTTTGTTCCATTTGACACTTCAATGCAGTTCGTAATAAGGCTTGACATATTGGGTGAGCTGGCTGTTCGGTTCAAGTTGGTGAGGATTAGGTACAAGATCTAGGCGCAGCTTCAAGAGGTTGGTTGGGAGGTATACTTCTGCTAGTGTGAATCTGATAGGTGATTTGGGGGGCTTCTATGGATTGCGGTGCCTGAAAGTGTTTGATGTTGGCTTAAAGAAATATAATCTATTTATGTGGTACTTTTTTCAATTTTCATCATTTGGATCATCGACAATATGAGCAAAGTACGGAAAAAGATCTCCAGTTATAGATAATTACCAAAATAAATTAAAGCCGTAATAGCAAATTTTTCCTAGTAATTGTCGATCTTACCACCTTTCTTCTTTATTCTTTCTAGGTGTTAGCACCGGAGCAAAGTCGCACTAATCAGCTTAATTAACCATCTCCCCAGGAGTAAACGAGACCATCATTTGATCTAGGAACAAGTTGCACAAAGTAGATTAAGAGATAACCATCATGTAAATAAGTTCTCCCTAGGAGTAAACGAGACCATCATTTGATCTAGGAACAAGGTGGACAAAGTAGATTAGGAGATTATCAGACTAGCTTAGTGAGCATGAATCGGATTAACTAGTATTGGTGAAGACAAACTAAACATTGTATTCATATTTATCACATACAAAACCTTCAGAATCGAGACTTATTTTTCATTGCATTCATTATCGTTGGATCCTCTTATTCCAATAGAAACAATCATAGATGATACGAGAGAACCAAACAAGGTAAAAACGAAAGCCTAGTTATTAACAAACATTAAGCATGGAACAAGACACAAATCACCAGGCCCGCTTAAAATACAGCTCGAAAGTAGATCTCAATTGTGCGAGATTAAATATAGATTTGAAGTATGGCATCTGAGGTCCCATGTAAATCTATTATTTCTAATATTACATGATTTGTTAGGTCAATCTAATCATTATATATTTCCAAGATAAGAAGCTTAAAAGTTGGTGATATTAACGGGATGCCATGATTTGGATTACATCGTTCTTCGTCCGATATATTTGAAGGTGCCCAAGTGGTGCATTGTACGACCCAAAGAGTCCGCGGTCTATTGAACTGCAAGGTGTTCCCCTATAGGCTATAGTTGAGGTGTTCTTGCTTCGTGTTACCTCTGTAAAATTCGAATTTGCTCTTACAACTACGCAAATTTTTTTGTCGCCGGTTGCCGACTTACAATATGATCTTCACGTGGAGGCTTTTTTGTGGCGTTTATCGCGTCGTTGAAAACTAGAATGACAACGCGTCCCTTTGTTTCAGCTTCTTACAGGTGGTGCCAACTTAATGCTAGTTCTACTTGGAAGCTTTTTTCGTTAGTTCTACTCCTTGACTTTGATGCCAAAGCTAGGCGCATATCTGGTGCAAAGTTTGAACAAAAACGTACTTCATTTGGGGAGGTGTCTCCTTTATATATTAAGTAATTATTTAGCAAGCAGCAATGATAAGATGGAAATGAGAATGCAAATTTGTTTTCCTTGTTGAGAATGAATAAAATAAGAAATAATAAAAATGGAATGGAATTTAAACATTTTTTAATGTTTACGGGATAACATATTCATCAGTGATATTTTTTTTAAAAAATTCATTTATGTCAAACCTTTTAAATTTTTTATTTAAAAACCGTTACAATTCATTTAACATATTAATTATATTTTTATTGATGTGACAAACAGAACCACTTTTTACTTATTTAGATATTCACGTCAAAAATTTATAGGGGCATAGATAGAGGCATAGACATTTGCATACATTGATTCATAACCTATAACCCGTGACCCCTAATCCATAATTCATGACTAATAATCCATTTATTTATTCCAAATAACCCACACCTTTGAACTCTATTTTTCTCCTTTCAAACAAAAATCCATTTTCATCGGAAAATACCTTTAAACTCTCAATTGCTTCCTTCGACTATGGGTTTCATTCACTAGGTATTGGGTTCATTCTTGATTACAACTTTTGGTTTTATAGGAGTTGCCTACCAAGGATAACGAGATAATATACAAATCATGTATAATGGGACCTTCCTCCTCTCTCTAGGTTTTTAAGTCAATGAAGAACTCATATAATAGTGCGACTAGAATTGATCATCTTGTTATTTCAAGTGGTCGTGTTCTGGACTATATTTATGAAGTTCTAGATATCTCCTATAGTAAGTTGTTCACTTTTGTATTCTGGCATAATTTATGATATATTTGTGTTGTTAGCCTCACAATAAATGATTTCTATGTTCTTTATACATTCTCGTATAATTTATATGCCAGGGAGTTACAGGTACCTGCAGTACTGAATTCTTACCATCCAACCATATGACCTCATTTAAGAGAAAATAGTTGAAATTTAACTTGGTAATTAACCCTAAAGCAATTTCTATCAGAAAAAATTGTGTATTGACTATTGAGTAGAGCATTCATTTTGTAATATTAAGGATGGACATTACGTTTACTAGCTGTAGACATTCACGAAATTGAGCCACCCAGGGAGCAAGTTCAGTGTTATGAGGTGCTCTTGGATAAGTTAATGGTTCTTGGATGTACCTGTTTTGATAACACATAACTTCAAATCTTGTAAAATAATTCACATGATGTAGTAAAAATACTAAGAAAACCCATCATTGTATTCATATTACTTATATTCAACATTTATGTTTGTAAAATTATGATTAAAAAACAAACCCAAGTTAAACAACTATATTGGATCTAGAAAATTATTTTTTGTGGGTTAATAAGTGTTATGCAGACTTTCGGGGCAAAAAGAAATCATCAAAGACGCTTTATCTTTGTTCCTATAAGTGGAATAAGTTATATAACTAATTGGTTTGTAAGTTGTTTGACATTTTAATCATGATAATCTTGTTAACTTTTTCCATTATATGTTTAATTTCAACATTGGGCTTGTAGATTTTTTTAATGGATTTATCCCCTAATGTTTGAAAGAGCTTTGAGGATCATCCCTGATCTGCCAAAGAAGATGAACAAGCTAAAAGAATATAAAGAAATGTTGAAGTTGGAAATAAAAATTATAAGGATTATATTGTTTGAGATTGTCATTAAAAATTGTTAGTGGATGTAAAAGTAGAAAGATTGGCTTGAATTTAGAAAGATTGGTTTGTATTTTACCGATTATTAATGTTGTTAATTATGAAATTGAAGATAACTTGCTTATGATTTTATATGAGTTAGAAATTTCTAACTAATTTTATTTTAAACTTGAGTATTAATTTACTAAAAGATTGAAATATTAAACATCTTAAATTTCAAATCATGTTGGATTGTGAAAAACCTTACCTGCCTTAAGGGAAAGCCATTTTAAAATGTTTTACATGAGGCATATATTCTAAAACCAGGCCACTCACCATAAAGGCGAGTGAATATCCATAAATTTATTCGAAGACCGAAACTTTTACAGCACCTCAACATTGTAAGATTTCAAACAAGTAAATGGCAAAAGAATTAGCTTTTAAGAGGGTCAAAAGATTTGTTTGTAGCTGTATAACAAAGATTAAGCATATGTGCAATAGCTTTTATATAACAATCATAAAGGTTGTAGCTAGTAGGTTAAACCTATATTCTTTGATCAATAAAATAAACCAAATGAAAATAACTAAAGTCAATGTTATGGACATTATCTTAAATGTTGTAGTATTTATAATAGCTATTGTTGACAATGTCCCAAAGATTCAAAAGTCAAAGTTAGGACACATCCTATATACTATATGATGTTTTTGATCTTGTCCTCCCTATTTTTGCATTTGTTGTTTCTTGATAAAAAAAGTAATAAATAATTAAAAACTTGATCTAACTATTAAATTAATTCTAAACCTGAATTTTATACTTGTAACTTTTCACGATTTATGACTCGTCTAGTCACTAGTGGTTCAAGAGTCTCACCTTATAATGTCCTATATTCATGGACTGTCTCTTTCTTTTCTTTGATTTTAATATTGGTGATTGACTTAATGAAATAATAGTACAAATTGCTTCAACATAACATGTTGTCTACATATATAAAAGAAATAAAATATAAAAGAAATAAAATTATCAAGATATACAATTAATATATAAAAAAATAATGTTGAAATTATTATGTGAACTTACAGTCATATTGACTGGGCCTTCAGTTAAAGCTTATTACGATATCACTTTTATTGGGCATGCTTTTTCTTTTTTGCTATATCCTTGTTAGAGGCTTGCTTGACAAATCATTTTCATCCCTTTCCTTAATAACTTATTGCTTGTAATAGAATTCTCCCAAATTTCCTTTCTTTCTTTTTCAGCTTACTTGTCCGTTTTTTCTAAATGGAGGTGGTAATGGTGACTCATGTTCAGTTTCAGGCCAAAATTTCTCTCCGTGAATTGGCTTCATCATATTTTTCAAGAAGCTCATTAATGTAGTTGATAACAATATCAGGTGAACATGGAATTCCTGAAACATATCAACTTCTACCTACATGTCCTATATATTAAATTCACAGTATGCTTAACTCTTTTATTGCATTACTTAAAATGCCCCAATAGCATTATTCTCAAATTCACGACCAATATTTAACTTCTTGGTAATTTTTAATTTATTTTCTATTCTTTAATCTCATCTATCCATTTGATTGATAGATTTCTATTCTTGACCAATCTCTTCATCACAAGCACTCTAATTTCCTCAATCATTATGATAAATTTCTTTATCTAGCCTTTAATAATACTTTCATTAAACACTTCACAAAGATTATTATCCACAATACCATACTTTAATAATATGTTGAAATATACTCTTGACCACTTTTCTTTTGGAATTTTTAGCAAATCCTTATGAACATCTTCTAACTCCTTCAAATATAAAAGTAAGTCAAGTTCATTGGACGACTTACAATATTTCTAAGATATTCTTTGCAATTTGAGTCCTTATGATCCTTTTTCTCTCTAATTAGAAAACAAATGTCTTATACAAAACCTTACTTCAGACTTTAGGAGTTGCCTAACAAGTGCCTCCATAAGACCTTTTGTAACATTCAATTAACAAAAATTAGTTAGTAACTAATACTAGTAAATTTATATTGTAAAAGAAAATAAAGTTTGTACTAAACCTTTTGTTGATTTGAAATCATTGCCCATCCACCTCCATCTTTTAGATCCAATTCTTTCTTTAATAACTCTAAAAACTAGCTCTAAATGTCAAACATTTTAGTATGTTAACATATTCTATGCTAGAGAGAACATCTAATTATTTTCATGTCTTCCTACTACGGCCAATATATCGCCTTTTACAATACATTTCAATAAGCAACCATCTAGTCCTATCAAACTTCTAAAACCATATAAGAACCCCTTCTTGCAACATTCAAAACACACATAATTATACAAAAATGATGGCTGCAAATTATCTCCAATTGGTGGCTTTTTAACGATCAATTCAACTTTGCTACCAGGATTTGAGCTTAAAAGTCCCTTTTGTAATCCCACATCTTGCTATATTGTGCTTTCACACCTCCTTGCATTTCTTTTATCACCAACTTTCTAGCCCTATAACATATACTATAGGTCATATTAACTCTAAAATCTTTCTTCACAAACTTACCCCAGTCTATTAGTTTCAATGCACTGAGTATTAGGAAATTATTGAAGTAATTCTTAGCAAGCCACTTTGAACCCACACTTTTGTTATGGAAAACATAATTGCACGTGTGCTTTCACTTAAAAAGTCTCACTTATATACATATATGTGAGTAGTTAGTCTATAGTACTAATGATCCCTAAATTGAAAATAAATGAATAATTCAAATTACTTGTTTGAAAAATATTCAAATCATTTACCAAGCTAGATAAAATGTACCATATGTAGTAGTTACTCACACATTTAACTCTCAAATTTTTTTATGTTTGTTATAAATTTAAACTCTATTTTATCCATAACAAGCTTATGAAGTCCTTCCTTAATTAGTTGGAAGCCTCAAACCATATATTAAACCTAATGTTAATCTTTTTCTTATGAGAGCTAAATCTACAAATTTTTTATTTATGTCTTAACTTCTCATCCGCATCTGAACCACCTTCTCCTTCAAAACTGCAATTTTCAGATGACTTGAACTAATTTGTTATACTTTCATTTTATACATCATTCTCATCATTATCATCTTCATCATCAGTTGCACATTTTTCTCTAGCTTTCCCTTTTTTTGTTGTATAATGTAGGCATTGCTTTATATTCTTTTTCTTTAATTGTCCCTTTTTAAATAAAATATTTAAATACTTAAACAATTCCAACTGTTCTTCATACAAACCTGAATCAAACTCTTTTGAAATCCTTACATCAATAAATAAATCCTCTCCTTCCTTAATTGGATCAACTTCAACGTCACATACATCTACATCTTCTTGCTCAATAACAACAACAACAACACCTGTAACTTCTTTCTCAACATTAATAAGATCATCCATAGTTTGTTCTAAATTTGGATCTTTATAACCTCATATTTTGTAATAAGTTTACATATCTTATCACATAAGCATCATTTCTCTTCTTCATTAACCATTTTCTATACTACCACTTAGAACCTTATACACAAACTTATTTGCTTCGAGTCCTTTAACATCTTCTACAAGAATCCTTTAAGGTCATAATAACAAAACCTATCAATTTCAATGCCCAATCTTTCATTATTTCCACCTACATATTCAACATCTTCCTCATGTACAAACTTACCACTATATAGAACATAGTTAATTTCCTACCCCAACCATCAATCTTTGTTTACCTATATACAAATATTAATGTTACATTAAGCATAAAGGAATATAATACAAGACAAGCACTTGATTGATGAGGCATAAGACAAGCACTTCATTTAATACAAGGCAAACACTATAATTAAATGTCCAAATCCTTCCATTTATGTTCAGCATAAGACACGATATTTTTAAGTTCCAAAAGGATAAAGTATAATAGTTGTTTGGAAAAAGCCACATACTAGTTGAAAAATGATGTAATGGTTAAAATCTTTTCAAGAGATATATCTTTTAGTTTAATTAAAAAAGAGAAACCTGAAAATAAGCATTGCATTTGGTAAATTCATTTATTAAATGCCTATCTGCACATTTGGTTCAAAATGTTGAAAACTTACTTTAATGTATAAAATTTTCAAATAAGAAAATTCACTTAGTAAAGTAAAAAGTAAAAGTAACACATTACAATGGTTTTGAAATTGCCACATATTGAACAAGCATTGATGATTAATGGTTATGTCATGTTACTTAACCTAATTCTACAGGCAATTTAAGCCTACCCTATTGTACTGATAGATTCTTGGACAAGGAAATGAGTTAACTACCAATTGCTTTAGTAATTAAGAAGCCAATATGTTGCTTAGCTATTACAATCACCATTAACAAAGTTCCAATTCATCTAAGATAATAAGAAGACAAAATTGTTGTATATTAAAATATTAAATTTAACAACAAAGAATAGTCAAAGCATAAAGCATCTTATGGTTTTTTAGCCAAATAATTTTCTAATATATAGAGGAAAAATGCATTCCAAAAATATTAGTTCTTTTTAGTTTCTAATTAACTGTACCTATGTTAAATTTATTAGCTTTCAATTCAACAAATGATTTTAGAAGCCCACAAAATCCTTAGCCTCTTAGAAACTCAATAATTGATCTTATAAATCCCTTAAAATCCTAATATAAACCACTTATTGCAAGATCAACAACATAATTATATCATGAATTATGTTATAATACAAGAGCAAATAACTTATAATAAGGGTTATCCAAAACTTCAAAACTATAGTCTAGACTAATATGACACTTATTTGAAATAACCAAGTGGTCGATTACACACTGTTATATAAGTTCTTCACTGACTTCAAGAACTTAAAGAGGGAAAGGTCCTATTATAAATGATTTGCTAAAGTACCTCATTATTCTTAGTAGCCCCAGAAAAACTTACAATGAAGAGTGAAACTAATACCAGTGAATGAAACCGACAAACGAATAAGGAAGTAACTAAGAGCATAAAAGTTTTTTTTAGATGACAATGGATTTTTCATTTGAAAGGTGAAAATTAGGATTCAAAGATGTGGGTTATTTTGGAATAAAATGGGTGGGTTATAGGTTATCGATAATCTATATGGGTGTCCATGTGTCTAAAATTTTTTCATTTAGATGTCCAAATATTAAGTGTAAAGTAGTTCCATCATCTATATCAACAAAAAATCAATAAAAAGTAACTTTTTAAACTGAATTGTAAGGGTTTTGAAAGGCTAGTCACTCAACTAAAATTTTAAAAGATTTGGCACTAAAATGAAAAAAAAAAACCAAATTTTGGCACTAATGAATATGTTATTCCAATTTTTATGGGTATGGGTATAATCTAGAATCAAATTTTAGAAACAACAAATAAGCGGTTAATTAGATACTAGCAGAATATTATCATTATATTATCAAGATATTGATTGTTATAATAATATTATTATCAAAATTACGATCTCCTATATTCAATTTGTTTACTACCAAGTAATGATCATGATTTTGATTATCCTTCTCTTAATAATAAGGCAACATAACGCTACATATATTGTGAAGGGGAAATTTATACTTGTAAGCCTAGTTTGATGCATATGTCATAACAAGAAATCAAAAGGTTCCTAGGCCTATAAAACAAAAGAGGGAAACTTCATAATAGAGAGATAATAAACCATAGAAGAAGATGTAACTAAACTCCTTGATGCAGGCTTTTTTAGAGAGGTTAACTGCCTCAAGTTTCTTACCAATGTTGTCAAGGACATGAAGGCCAATGAAAAGTGAATGATTTGTGTCTACTTCACATCTAAATAAGGCATCCTATAAATAACTATCCCTTATAAAAGTAGATTGATTTGCGGATGTAACTTTAGGACACAGATGCTAAGCTTTATGGTTGCTTACTCAGATAAAATTGGATCAAGATGAATAAGGCTAACAAAAAAAGAAAATCCTCTATTATGTATATGGTTATCTATTGATACAAATTCATTCCATTTGGTCTAAAAATGCATGATAACCTATCAAAGGTTAGTGAACTTGATATTCTATAAATTGTTTTAGATAAATAAGAATTCATACGTGAATGACATGATTATGAAGACAAAAAATTTAAAGGAGACTATGTAATGGATGTAGAGGAAATCTTTATAATCCTACGTAAATATAATATGAAGTTAAAACCTTAAAAAATGAATACTTAATGTAAAGGCAAGCAAGTTTCTTGAATTCAAAGTTGCCCTTATAGGGATAAAGGTGAACCTATAAAAAAACTAAGACTATTTTACTCTTGGAAACACCTAGAAATATAAAAGAGTTACAAAGATTAACATACAAGATAATGACTTTATTAAGATTCCTCTCAGGTTGCTACCTATCATTCTTTAAAATAGTCTGAAACTCTAAGGAGACTAAGCGGATTTAAGAATGTCAATAAGCCTTCAAACAATTGAATGAATATTTTAAGAGTCTACCACTACTACCGAATACACATATGGGCAAAATGTCATACCTTTATATAGCCATTTCTTAAGCAACCCTCAATTTTTTACTCATCAAGGAAGAAGATAACATCTGAAGTCCAATATACTACATAAGTAAGACATTAAAAAGCCAAAATCTAAACTACTTAAGACTAGAGAAAGCAACATGCATGCTTTTTATTAACACAAGAAAGTTAAGACCATATTTCTAAGCTCACACAATTAACTTATATACATATCTATCATTAAGACAATTTTTTACAAATTAGATGTATCAAGAAGACTTGTGAAATGGTTAACTAAGTTAAGGGGTTTGACATCAGGTACATCTAAAAAAATTCCTTAAAATCAAAATTCATAATGGATTTCATTTTTAAAATGTTGACCCTAGAAGATGATAGTAAATTCCTTGATAACCCTATGTACAATAACAAACACCTGTCATAGATTATGTATGTAGATGGTGTAACAAGGAAAAAGGTAGTAAGATAATCGTATACTTAAAAGGGTAAATGGGAATAAACATACAATATATAATGGGCAACTACTTCAGAATGTCTATAAATGAAGTAAAGCATGAAGCACTATTTTTTGGAGTGAAGATGACTAGTTCACTTTAAATCAGGTTCATGACCATTAGCTCAGACTCCTAATTTATGGTCAACCAACTCAATAACACCTATGAGTCAAAAGTTGGCCAAATACAAAGAAAAGTTTAGATAAATGAAGGATTATATTCAAGTAGGCTAAACCTAGGAAACAAAACTACAAGGTCAATCATCTATCAAAGACAAGGGCCAATATTTATGTAAGCCCTCAAGGAATATTTTATAAATAGCGAGTAGAGCTAATGATAACATAACTCAACTAGGTAGCTACCATAGAAGATGATGAAGTAGATCATATATTTCTAATCCAATTTTTTTTACAATAGGGAAAGTTACCTAATGAAAAAATGAGGTAAAAAACTCTATAACTAAGGCCATTCAATCATAGACAAGCAGTTATACCAAAGTTTATTTACTTTTGATATCCAAAATACATATTTAAAACTAAATCGCAATTTGTCCTTATAGAGATTTATGAAAGGGTATGTGTAGAGGCTAATCAAGGAGGATCATTGTTAGTCCAAAGATTCTTAAGGCGTTTATACTTCTAGCCCACAATTTTTTGGGATTCTAATGACTCCATTGAGAAAATGTAATGGTGTTAAAGGTTTTCTAATATGAATTACTCACATGTTGCTGACTATATTACAGTATCAAGTGTCATCCTTTTCACCTGATGGAGAATGAATATCCTCAAACCATTTCTCCCATAATAAGAAAATTTAAATTCTTTCTTATTGTGGTTAACTATTTTATGAGATAAATTTTGACAAAACCCTTAGTCAACACGATTAGAAGGCATTTGAAGGCTTTTTAAGGAAAAAATTATAATAAGATACATAGTCTCACTAGTACAACAACAACAATAAACTAGTGAAATCTCGTTGATATGTGGGGTCTAGAGAGGTTGTGTAGTACACAATTTTACTCCTAACTAGTAGAGAGGTTTTCAACACTAACACCAACACGACCAACAAAATAAAAATTTGTATAAATAAAAATAATAAATAATAAAATAAATATAAAACAAGGTAAAGAGTTAAAATAAAAGATAAAACAAGTTAATAAATATGCAAACATGAAAGAAGACAAGTTAATAAATAAATTCTACTAGCCATTGTAAGAAAATATTTAGGCTAAATAGGAAAATATTTAAGCTAACTAAATAAAAGGAAAATACTACATATTAAATATTTAGGCTAAACACAAGACATTATTACTCATTAGTAATAATCATAACTAATGACATCTTACTTGGTAGCATTACCTTTAAAGAATTTTGCAAGAATAGAACTTAAGTATCACTTTGCATCCGTTGCTTATCCATAGGCTAATATGCCAATTAAAGTTACGAATAAAACAATATTATAAGGCTAGAAAACCAAAGTCAAAAACATTAAAGGAACTTAGGTTGAAGAGATCTACAATATCTTATAAACATACAAACAACACTAAGAATTTACTAGAGAAATTCCCTTCAACCTTACATTTGGAGTTAAAGTCTTGATTTTTGTTGCTTTGAAATTACCAAGCGTAAATGTACACGCATATAAATCTTAGTCTAATGATGGGCAATTTAAATCCAGACTTAACCTAATTGAAGAGCGTAAGGATGTTACAAGTATAAAAAATGAAAGGGATTACAAAAAAGTGTCAAAACTTTTTGGAATTTTTCACTTTATAACCAATATTTTAAATTTTTTATTAAAATTTTAAACTTTTAAAAATAAAAGACTTAATTTAAAAGGTTTTCTCCATAAATATTTTACTAATTTGATTGACGAAGTAATGTAAAGACTGATATTTGAAGGGTTATATGACCATACATCTTTGTTAATATGATTTTTAAGCTTTATGGATCAAACATATTGATAGTTGTATATTTAAAATATAGGCATTTTGTTTATCTTAAAAATTATGTAAGGAAGAAGATGTTACATAGCCCTCTAAATATTAGTTTTTACATTAATTTATTAGCAACGTCATCATGATGGAGACAACCTTTTAAACTAAGTTATCCAATTTTTAAAAGTTTGAACATTCAATTAAAAAATTTAAAAGGTTAGAAACTAAAATGAAAAAAAAATCTAAAAAAGGTTTAAACTTTGTAATATATTATCTAAAAAAACATAAAAACAAAGAGCTAAGCAACTAAAAACATGCAAGATGAGACATTAAAATCTCAACTTCGAAGATTTAGTCATGTGAAATCAAAATTTTTAGAAAGAAAAATTATCAAAGGAAGTCATCCATAAATTGTTCGTACCTCATTAAAACCACCTCATCCCGGACCATCGTAAGGAATATATCTCATCAATCCTAGAAGTTACAAGCTTGAAAGGCTAGATGGGTTAAAGGTACCATATATTTAGAATGAAACTTGTATATGAAATATTACCATCATAATAATTAACAAAAACTCATACGTTCAAAAACATGATTACCAATATTGTGTCTTTTATTTTTTTTCATAAGAGTAAGGTTCAAGTACCAAAAAGAAAAACATTCAGATCAAAAAGTCTCAATTCAAGGAAAAGTCATCTTAGCTCTCTAACTTAAAAACAAAAACCCAATAAGCTTAAAAGCCTCAAATCTAAAAGGAGCAATCTAAGCTCCCTAGATCAAAAATAAAAACTTACAAGTGTAAAAGCCTTAGGTTTAGGATAATTCCTTTTTATCTCCATGGATACAAAATAAAGACTTACAGGTCAAAAAACCTTAAGGTTAAGAAAAGTATACTTTTATTTGCTAGCTAAAGAAATAATCAACAATCAAGAGGCATTAGGTCTATAAGCAATTATAAAAGAACGACCTGATAGAAATTTCATTTTTCCAATATAAAGGGGCTAAACTTTATAGCCTTTCGACAACAAAGTTTAATTCTTCACATTTTTTTGTAGCCTAATGAGTTAGGCTACTTGTCACTTAAATATTAGATTTAAATTCTCAAATTTTTCTAAAGAATAGGACCTGAACTTCTTAAGAGTATGATAATTAGGTTCAAGTTCTTATAATTTTGTTAGGGAATCGGAGATAGTTTCCTCAACCTATGATCGTCAAATTAAAATGTCACATCCCATGTTCAGGGTTAGACCCCAAAATAGTAAATTGAGTGTACTATGAGAAATTAGAAGTGTAATTTTGTACTTGTGCATCATAATATATTTACACACATGTGAATATTTATTTAGATACATAAAATAATTGTACATGCATTTATTGACATTTTTTGGGTATGATTAATTGATTAAAATGTAAATTATGGATTATTTGTGTTGAAAATTTATTTGGAAAATATTATGATTATTTCAAAATTTTTGGTGAATTTTAGGAATTTATGAATTTTAGAGTATTTTTGGGCTAGAAATAATGGACCATTTATATTGTAACACGTAGAGTGTATAAGTTAGCGATAAATGGCACACATGAGAAGTGACACGTGAAATACATGCAAAGCATATATGTATTCTGATGTTTTGAGCAAGGAAAGTTTATTGTAGTTATTGTTCTTCATTGTGAAGAAATGCTCAGCACCGAACAGCAAATTGTTATGCTTTTTGTATACTTGATTCCCTCTTATTGCTGGAATTAATTACTGGATCAAGTAAATGATTCTGATGATGATTGTTTAACATTCTTAAATAGATACTTGCATGAGCTGTTAAAAAACTGCAATTTTGGTAGCTAATGCATGAGATGATAAATGAAAGATTTGTGAAATAGGTTCTGTTTTGAATATACAAAAGTGCTGGAAATTTGATGTATTAAATATGCTTTGTTTTGTACTGATAAAATGTAAAAGCAGAAATTAACAGGTATGAGAATTGGATTTTTGATTTGTTTTATGCTGATGAGCGAAAATTTAGTTAGAAGAATTGGTTAGAGTTTTATTTGTGTGGATTGAAGAAGATTGATGTAAGAATCAAAATCTAAAAAATACAGTAAAAAGAGAGAGAGAATCTGTAAGGTTTTAGATTTGTGATTTTTGATGTGTAAACTTGAATTTGATTTATTTAGGGACTGTATAGAAGTTAGAAATGCATATTAGATGTGTTAGAAGTGTGTAAATCTCGAAATGGAAGAAAATGAAAGAAGAAGAGGAGAAGTACAGTTCAGTGAAGAAGATGAAGGTTTGAGTTTTAGAAAGAGAAAAGGGTGGCGGTTGCATGTATGAATTATGAACTAGAGTATTTCATTGAACAAATCTAAGTCTTTTGGCTATAACTTTTTCATCTGAATTCCAAATAACTTGAACCTTAGATCAATGGATTCCTAAGACATTTTTCTTTCTTTCCATAAAAATTTAGTGCTATCTGAATTGATTTGAAAGTGGTTAATAGGAGGAAAATGTGGAAGTTTGCTGGAATGTTATGAACTGGAGAATTTTCATGAATATGCTTTGGTATTCTGATTATAACTTTATCTGTAGATTTATAAATGAGTTTATTCTTAATTCAAATTAAACTAGAAACATTCTTCTACAACTTTCTTGAAGAAGTCAAGTTTAAATTATGTTCATAAGAGCTCGGAAAGTTAGCTGGAAGTTAAGAGTAGAAATATGTGGAGATATAAGGAGCAGTATGGAGTATTTTGATCATAACTTACACGATACTAGACCAAAATGCGTGAGTTTTATGGAGTTAGAAACTTAAGACATAGAGGAACATTTTATTAGAAGGAAGTATGATCTGAAAATGGCTGGTTATAGGTCAAAAATAGCACGAAATGAAGAAAATAAAGAAGAAAATGCAGCAAGCTGCGATCATGCTGTTAAAAGACAGAGGAGGCACGATCGCGACTCTGATGAGAAATGAAGGAATTCACGATTGTGCCTCAGCATGATCGCAACTCGGCTGCTGAAAGATGAAAGTCGCGATCGTGCATGTGAAACTTTAAATAGTTTTGAACATTCTTTGATCTTTTGACCATAACTTCTTCACTCGACCTCCAAATGACATGAGATTTCAGTTATTAGACTCAAAACACATTGTTTAACATCTCCACCAAAAATTATAACCATCTGAAATCAGTTGGGAGAGATTGATTGATTAAATTAGGACGGAAATGATGAACAATTCCAGAATTTCATAACTGGAATATTTTCACTGAACATGCTTCGGTATTTGGATAATATCTTGATCTGTATATATCCAATTGGAATGATTTTTTACTTGGAGTCAACTAGAGACATTGGGCTACAAATTGTATGAAGAAATACAATTTTAGTTTTATCTCTAAGAATTTCAATTTCTGGGTAGAAGTTGAGAAAGAGTTTTTGAGATTAAAGAATGTTTGAAAGGTGTTGAAATTGCTTATAACATATATTAAGGAAACATACCCGAGAAATTGTCATTGAACATGCATAATATATGATACATTCATGAATGTATTTATGATTGATTATTCATCTGAATGTGTAAATTTTGTATATGATTGCATATAGAAGAACAACTAGATCGATCACTTCCTGACATTGCTGAGACTTCGAGGCAATAGCTTTTGGAGCAAACTGTGAGTAATATAGACAGTCTCACTTAATTATTTGTTTTCTTAATTTCTAATTTGAATTATCAATGAATGTGATTTGATTGTTAGATTCCGGACATGAAGGTCCGATGATTCTGATTTGATGATTGTGATATTGAAGTGCTCCTTGTATGTGAATTTGAATGAATAAGT
>JAOSBN010000177.1:8549374-8562574 GCA_027563595.1 Erythroxylum suave
ATTGAAATCAAGTGACTGATTATATATATCTGAATGTGAAGCATTCCATTACATGAATGCATGAAAGATAAAGGCAGATGTGATCGGAGTTGCCAGTGTAAAGAGCTTAAAGCTCAGACTATGATAAGAGCCTCAAGCTCAGTTGTGAAAATAACCGGTATCCACTAAGAGATATGGGACATTATCTGGTACAGCTCGGTATCCACTAAGGGATATGAGCTAGTAAAAAGGCACTTGATCACAACATCAACAATAATAAGTGAAAGTGAGTCTCACGTGCATGGCGTATACATTTTAATATATATGTTTGGCTGATTAAAATATATGACTACCTGGTATTTGAATGAGAGTGTGGTATGTAATATTTCTTGCAAAATACAAAGATGCAAAATATTTGTTTCATGTGATAAAGTATTACATGAATTGAGTGAACCATCGATGACGGTTACCTCACTGGGTTCGCAAAACTCACCCAAAATTGCACGTTAACATTTCAGGATTGAGAGAGAGGGCATTAGCAATTGAGAGATTACAAGAAGCTTAATTCTTGTACTTTTGTAAAGAAGAAGAAATGGCTCAAAGGTTGGTCAGCTGAGATTGAAGACTTTAGATAGACTTTTTGTGTAATTTCCTCTTTCATGAAACGTATTATGTATTAGGATATGATGATGTACATGTATGGATGTTTAAAAGCTACAATGTAAATACGTTTGGTTTTATGAAATGAAATGTGGATTACAGTTTGATATTTGATTTTAAAATCTAGTGACAGTTATGTAAAGTAGTTGATGCCACGACTAAGTTTGATATATTGCCATGTTATAAAGTGAAGGTGAGATAGTTAATACACCATTATTATAGATTATATACTAGAATATCTACTGGGTGTTCCGGTATGTAATTTATGGTAATGGGGTGTTGTAATTAAGCAGTCCAAATTTATTAAGGTTAAGGAGCTAGAATCCTCAAGGATTTCACATTCATTTTTTGTTTCAAAACTTGGTTCAACAAGCCTATCATATTCTCTTTTTGTTCAAATTTGATTAAGGAAAAAGAGCTAGATTCCTTAGGCATGCAATCATTAGGTTCAAATTCTCAAAAATTTACTAAGGCGCATAAGAAGACTCCTCATAATTATTGCGTTTGTTTTTTTTAAAAATTGGTTAAGGCATTGAAGATGTATTCCATATGCATGTCATGTTCATTTTTTGTTCCAGATTGATTAATTCATTTAAGTTAACTTCTTACACCTAAAATTATTAGGTTAGAAACATTCCAAATTTGTGAAAGTTGATGAGCTAGACTCCCCTGGGTAGCCATGTTCCCTTTTACCTTAAAATTTGGTTAAGACATTGGAGATGTAGTCCACAGGCCTATCAATTCTTCTTTTATTCAAAATTAATTAAAACATTAGAGCTAGACTTTTTATGTCTGTCATATTCATCTTTTGTTCAAAATTGTTTAAGCAATAAGAGCTAGACTTCGCAAGCCTAATAAAACACTTATACCTACTAGATAAGAGTTATTCAGTGATAAAAGCAAGTCTAAAAAATTAATAAAAGAAAAGTTGTACAAATAAAAGCATAAATGGATTAAATTCCTTCAATCATCTATGGATTTGTACCCTTAATAAAAAAGGAAACAAAACTAAGGGCCTAGATCGAGAGAGGTGCATTATTGAAGGAAGCAAGGTTTATATTGTTAAGGTTAGGTGATACTCCACCAATAGGGCTAATGACCTTATCCTCTCCACTAATGTTACAAAACTTACTATGAAATTTGATTTAAGTAGGCTTTGGCTCACCAATCACATCAATAATATCCATATTTATAAAGGATGTTTTTATAAACTTGTTTAACTTAATCTTCCTATTGACCTCAAACTCTATGAAGGTTGCACTTATAAGATTATCATAGTTTTAATTTTTGAAACACTTGAAACTAAAATAATGAGAACTGAAGTCAAAATTAAAGTCGTCTTTTATAATGTTTTTACCTGCTTTTCGAGACCATCTCTTTTACCTATTAGGCTTATGACTTCACCTTTCAGTGTTATAATCTCCCTCTCAAGCTTGTTGAGACACTTGAACAATTGTTCCTCGATAGCCTCCTTCTTTTGTCTTAAAAAACTCAAGATCACCATAAGCCTTTATGACTATGTTCTTAACCTGTTCCTTCTTTTGGACAACCCTAATAAGTTTTTTAGAAAATATTTAATAGCCTATGCTTATGGAGGTGATAGATTGAGAAAAATTCAAATTCAAGCTTGAAATAAAGTGGAAGAAACATAAAATGCTAAGTGAATTACATTATTAAGGTACTTTTCAACAAACATATGTAAGCGAATGATAGTTATGTCCTTTATACTTTGTATTTCCCTAAGGAGGACGATGTTATAAACTAACTCAAATCCACTTTTAACCTTGTCAAAGATGGTATTAAGCTTCTTTAGTTAAAGTTAGGGAAGAAGCATTTTTCTACCCTTACAAACCCATTTAGAATAGGGAGGGTGATTACATTTTACACTTGATAAGAAGAGTGAAGAGGGGAAGATTGAGAAGATAAGGAGTTTTGGATAAATATAGTAGGCTTGGTTTGCTCGATGACAAAGATCTTATTATTATGTTTCATCCTTTACTTATTCCTTTCCATGGAAGATCACATTGTTAAGCCTATTTGGTTTGCTTGATGACAATGAGCTCATCACTATGCATCACCCTTTACTTATTCCTTTCTTTGGAATATCACATGGGTAGGCCTCTTTCCTTTGTTGCCTTAGCCATTGTTAGTATTATTAGGCATTTATGGCTTTTATAAATACAATATATTTTTTAGTAAGATACTTGAAAGCACTAAACAATAGAGAATAAAGAATAAAAATCTATATGGATACTCTCTTTAAAGAAATTTATAAATAGATTAAGCTTTTTTCATACACAAGTTCCTCTTGATGCACAAAAGGAATAATTACACCTACAAGTTTATAGGACATGAACTTTAAAGATGCATTGTCCTTATCTCATCGGAGAAACCTATTATTTAAATCCTTCCATAAGAAGACGAAGCTCTCCTTCCAAAAGTGTAGCCCATTTGGAACTATATGCATTCAATACCCCTGTCTCATAGTTAGGTTATAACATCCACTCTCTGTCTGAATAGACATAAATTTTTATAAACACTTAAATAATTCAAGGTTAGAGGCACCTCCCTCATATGGAAGGCAACAATAAACCCAATTAACAAACTCCAGGTATCTAGATGTAATTGACTAAGACTTAGACTTGTCATATTCAATATTTTCTCAATTGTGGGATTAAAAGGAAATTGAAGTGGACACTTAAAGGTGTTTGATTGACTTATTTTGAGTTAGTCAATATTGTAATAACCACAAATGCACAGTGTAATTGTAGCTAGTACTAGTAAGCATAGGTCAATCCCACGAAGATGATGAATATTAGTAATTATCCTTCTCCTATTATCTAGCCTTTAAGATTGATTTTAGATTTTTAATTAAAAGAAAATAAAACTAAACAAGTAAAATAAAATAGGTAACGAAATTGAACAGAGAATTAAGGAAGCACTTCAAAATTTATCGATATCAAAAGATAATGTCTAGGCTTCGAATCTCCCTAAAACCTTAACAAATTGATCTCTTATAATGCAACTGTTTCATTGATTATTGGATCATAGAGATTCCTATGATATACTAATAGCTGATCTTGAGTCTACTAACAACTAAATCTAAGATTTTCAATCAAATTACTTAGGTTAAAGTTTATAGGATTGTTTTACTAATTTATAAATCCCTCTATTAGGTTTGACCTTAATTTGGAAGATTTGTGTTATCCTATCTCTAGGGTTGCAATCAACTCTTTAAAATTACGGTAGATTTATTTAAACCTAGGATTTCTCAATCTTTTCGTATAAAATCATATTATGATTCAATATTCTCAAGTTTATTAGAACATTAACATGTTGATGATTTCTTTGTGTTTTGACATGAAAATGTGGTTATAATTGAAGACTTATAAGAGAACTTTTTTTTAGGGTTTAAATTTTATGTTTTTAGTTGAGTAGTACCTAAACTAAAGAAAGTTTGACTATATATACTTCAGACTTTTGAATTCAATTGGTTAAGTTACTTTGATAGTTAGAAATAGATGGGAGTATCGATTAGGCCATAATGAAAACGGTAAACTGAGAGTTAATGAGGGAAATTAATAGGCAATTGAAATATTTTGTGGCGAGACCTTAAGTTGGCTAATGCAAGAGCTTCTTCTTCAGTTCCAATTCTAGCATTTAAAATGATAAGTGCAATTTTGCTGAGATCAACATAACTATCCGAGGAGCCATATATGGCTAAGTTATAAAATGCAATTCCTATAAAATTTGTTCTCTGCCCGCATACTAAAATTAATTTTTTACTGCATAATTTAAAGGTAATTAGCATGTTGATATGCATTCTAATTAAATCAAGTTATAGCATGTACTCTTAAACTTTGAAAAAGTAGGTTAAATATAGTAAAAGTCATGTCAAATTTATAGATGAAGTCCAAATTTTATAATTAAGAAAAAAGGCATAGAACTTTTCTATAGTATAAGAACTATTCAAATTTTTTATTTTTAAAATTCTAAAAAAATTGTTATATTTTTCGATTTTTTAGAAAAAATTCTTCTCTTAAATTTTAGTTAAAAATAATAACAAAATATACATAATATGAACATCACATATGAACTAATCAAATTTTTTTAATATGGTAATACAACTCAACTCTTAATTCCGACCAAACTAATTTAATTTAATTTAAATTAATAATTTAATATAATTTTAATTAATTATTAATTTAAATAGAATTTAATTAATTCAATTCAATTTTAAAAGGTGAATTGAATCTTCACGTAAAAAATATTTGATTGTTCTACATATAAAATTTATGTCATGTCTGAAATCTTAAAAATTTTCAAGAAAATTTTAAACTGCAAATAACATTTATGTATTTTATAAGGTTAAATTTATATTTAAAATTATTAAATTATAATTGTTGGAAAACATTGTAAAATGTTTTAAGTTCCACAATTTATTCAAACGGGGTGAAATTGATGCTATTCTTAAATTCTTTCCGATAATGAAAAAAGAAGCAAAGATCTCTTATAAAAGATATAGACCCTGCACCTAACTAACGTGGACGCAGCAACCCTTTGAAAACATGATAACGTATAGAAACATTGTTTTTTATTGTTGTACAATCTTAAGAAGAAGAGAAAATTGAAGGTGAAGCAACACCCCAGTTGAAATTCCGTGAACTATGTAAATTTGAAAAGTACAGCAAAAATTTGCACAATTTTCATATAACACCAGAGAAAGGATTGAAGGCCATCAAAATCATTGAGATTGATTACAATTAAGCGGTTCACTAATCTCAAGAAGTTCATTGCAGAGCCCAGTGAAAACGGAGGAATCAGTTTCCACTGGTCTGAACTTGATGAGAGCTGATGGAACCAAGTTTTCTTCTTCCAGTGTTCTGGCTCTCTCCCCTGGTGCTGAAGAATGAGGAATTACCCTTCGCTTAACCATAACTGGATCTAACAGCTCAAACTCCAAACCTGGATCTTTTAGAGCTGAGCTCACGAACTAACAACAAAGTTGAAGTGCACTTGTATAAGGTTCTAATAGCAAAGCAACATGAAACACAGAAACCGCAAGATGAGAATAACATTCTTTTAAGAAGCTCAAGAAGCTTCTGCAAAACTAGGAATACAAACCGCAGTAAGTTATGGTCACTCGTAACAAAGTGGATAAAAATTGCAAGCACACCATAATTACCCTTCTCAGGAAATGCGAATTCCAGCAACATAAGAGAAATAAAACAACACAAGTAAAAGCCTTTGGCATGGTAATAAATAATTTTCTAGATTCAAGTGATGAGTTTTACAGACAATTAGCAGATTTTTCAAGGAAGATGAGATTTTATTTTCAAGGAATATTTTCAAGGGAGATGAGATTTTATGGGAGAGTAAATAAGAGCTAATCAGGTGACACACCCGAAAACAAGGTACAGGAAGTCATTTGAAAGGCCTGTTTTATGATAACTCATACTAGTTAGAAAATACTGTCCAAACCAATAAAGAAGTTTTAAGACTGTTTTAGCAGATCTACATAGAGATAGTTGATGAGTAATCAGCTGCCGTCCACTCAAAACTTCATCCAAGTTCAGTTTTATGAGAGCTAGAAATAGAAAGCTTTTCTGATTTTCCTTTTGACCTATTGCTTCGTAGGTCACAAGAAAACAATAAAAGCAACAACAGGAAATTATGATAAGAAATTGGTCATTGGTCTAGGTATTAGAACCACTAATCTCTTGAACAACTTGTCATTTAACTCTTTAACGTTGAGCTTACACTTCAATTTAAAGCAACACAAAGGCTAACCTCATAGAGAGCAGTAGTTGGTTCCCATGGACCAAAGACACCTTGAAGCACCACCCCGTCAGGAAATTGAATTCGTATCATTGTCCTCAGGTATCTTCTCCTGGAAGCTTTGGCCTGTTTTTCCTTATATGACTTAGGGATCAAAAGCTGAGAATCGGCAATCTTTTTTTTCCTCATATCAGCTTCTCTTTTGATCTCATCAAGAGATAGATTGTAAAATGAATCTGGCAGCTCAATTTTTGCAGCTACACTCTCAGGGACAGAAAAGAATACGCGAATCTAGAAAAACCAAAAGATTGTCATCAAAAAAAATCTGGAAGAGGGTTGATGAAAGATAGTCCAAGCAACATTCTAATATTCTAGGATACTAGAATATTATCTATAGGATAGGAATCCGACAATTTTCTTTTTCCATATTCCACATCTGCTTTAGAGTTAATAATGAAACAGATGTTAAATCAATAGACTCACCAACAGTTAAACTCTTTCAAATCCATAAACTCACTGTGCCTAATCCATCAACTGCATCTTACCTATAAACAAGTGAGCCTCTTTCGAAAGGAAAATACCAATAAAATAAAGGTATCAGATTTACTAGTACATATTGACATCAAATTCGTGTCAACTCCATCAATAGCACTGAATTTTAAATGAACAGCATCGATCTCATCCTCTTACACTTGTCCAGAAAAGAAAAAGGCTACAATTGCCAACTTAACTTATGAAGAAAAGGAACAGGTGTCGTTTATCACCAAGAAAATTCCCATTTTGCGACAATTGTTAAATTTGCTATCCAAACATGGCATACATGTTTCAAATATGTTAAAAGACTTTAAAACAACAGGTATTCGGAATCTGATATCTTTCGGATATTTCTTTAAACTATATTCTGTTTTTAACTTGTTATCAAATGGTAATATTCATTGGCTCAAAATGATTGACATAACTAGTGATGTTAGGAATTAACAAGGAGCAGCCAAATTCGATATAGGGACAACAAGAAAGTGATAGTGTCCACCCATCATAAAAATAATAAGAATGAAAATCCATAACTTTCTCTCTTCCTTTTTATTCCTCTTCTTTAGATCATCAGTTTGATTAAAAAAGTAATTACGTCCCACTTCTTTGAAATTGCATAAGAAATGTCAGATTCCATATCAAAGCCTAAAAGTAACTAACTGCATGCAAAACCGGAGTTCCAAGTTCCAAATACTTGAATTTCCAAACTAGGAGTCCAACAAGTCCCTCGTCGTTTTGAAAGGGGAAATTATGTGGAAACTACATCGTGTCCATCTTAAGAGCTCCAATATCGATTGCGGAACTTCTGTCTATAGGTTTTGAAAAGACAATTGTCGCCATCAAATACTTCACTTTGAATCACTTTTGTAATGTGAAAAATGATATCATGTCAAGCGAACAGGATCCCTAACCTACTCTCTTTTTACATCATGTTTGACAAACGCATTTCACATTAAACCCCTTACAACTCCAAGATTTATAAACCAGACGCCAACTAAGTAATACCAATCTCCAGACCTGAAATCTGTCAACGAATTGCTTCTCATTTCTAATAATGACAAGAGATTGGGGTTAAATTGGTATCAGTAGGAACAAGATGAGATGAATAAGCATTCTATTGCTTTCAAGTTCAAATAACCTAAGTTTGGCATAAATCATACACAAAATACTTAGAGAGTCAAGACAATGCAAGTTAAAATATGGTAAGAGAGAGAGAGTAACAATATAATCATGTTTTCTTCATCAAACACTACCAAAGAATTAACCTACCTGCCTGTCGATCTTCTTTGTTTCAATTTGTTCTCTTGTCTCTGATGAAGCATTGGACATCTTACTTTCTTCTGTCTTTGATGATGCCTCTACCTTTCTAGGCTCTAACAAACTTATCACCTTATTAATCATACTACTCTTTTCCTCAGCTCCCTCCATAATTGCCCACATTTCTGCATTTTCCTCCTTCAATTCAAACCCAACAAATTCCAACAACTCAACACCTCCAGCAACCTCAGCCACTGCCTCTTTAATCTTAGGATTTGCCATTCTGATTCTCCTAAACTTTGAATTTTCAGGCTCCTTAACAATATTCCTCAAAATTCGAAGCATAACCTCCACAGATCCCTCCGGTGGCTTGCTCGACAGGTAAGTCCCAACAAGAGTCTCCAATTCAATTGTAGAAATCTCTTCAACGATGTTACCTTCAAAAACAACACCTTTTTCACTTGAACTGCTCTTCCTGTTATCATTGAGACAACTTTCAACATGTTCAGAGACCTCTTCTTCTGATCCAAACGCCCGCTTGCAAATTGGGCATTCATAAACATTCAACGAATACCCATTCTGAGATCTTTTTCCAGAGGTGATCAAAGAGTTAAAAGGGTCGAACCCATCAGCGGGTTTATTCTGTGTAATCGAGTTGTCGACAGTAATGGGCCTGCTTTGATCGGAACTGAGACTTTTCTGAGGCGAAGGCTTGGAATTTGACAAGGAATTACGCGAAGCAGATGTAGAGGTGTTCGAATTTGGTCGTGTGTTAGCGGGCTGAGAATAACGAGCAAGATTCGGATTAACAGGTGCTGAAGATGATGAGGATGAAGAAGAATCAGCACCACCCAAGACTCGACCTTGGCCTTTGAATTTAGCAGACGAAGAAGAAGACAACTGGGTATTCATCTTTTTCATAAAACCCTTGAATTTGTCTTTCACCTCATCCATTTTTGATCCTGTCACACAAAAAAGACTACCAAAACAATACAATCGAACCTCAGCGGGAAACCAAATTTCAAGATTTCGAGATTGATAGCTAATCAAAGTCTCACTATGTTCGGATGTCCCAACGTAGACGGCATGACATTCAACGCGGCAAGGCAGGAGAGTTGTCCACTTCTAGGTCAAGCACGGAATGGACCCACCATTTTATTATTCAGGATATTCTCCTCTTATAATATTTTCTTCTTCTCCAATAAACCAACAAAATTAAAAAAAACAAAAATTAGAGTAAATTATGTACTTAATTTTATAATATTAATCATAATTATTAAAAATATTAACCACATGATCAAAATTTTAATTTTATCGTAAAAATAGTATATTATTAACTCCTCTTTAAATAAATTGTCATAAATAATCACGTAAATTAAATATTTTACTTGTCAACATATATTTAATATTTAAAATAAATTAAAAAATTAAAATCCAATCTGAAGACTCTTATTAAGTCTCATTTTCTTTTTGTCAATAAGTTGTTTGTTAAACACTTTCAATATGACCACCTTAAAAAATTGTTGATATATTTAATGAAAGACTTATTGATTAGCTTATTTAACTTTAATAAGTTGATTTTTAAAAGCTCCATAAAAAGAGCTTTTGAAATTAGCTATTTACTTAATCATAGTATTGTCTTCCAATTTACTCTCTATTTTTGCTTTGTGTGTTTTTAAGTTGACTTTTTTGTATCGTATAATTACGTTGTGAAGTTTGGAAGAATATAATAAACAGGTTAATTAAACTTTAATCTTTATTTAATTTTATAATATTAGTTTAAATTTAAAAATACTATAATATTAAGTTTTTGAACATAAAGAGTCAATCAAATTAATATTTTTAGCATATAACTACTATATATCATATCTGTGCCATACTTAATTATAAATATTTTTAATTTATTAAATAATAAAATTTATATATATTATATAAAAAATACTAATATGATATAATTTACTGTATCATTCATATTAATAGAGAAGTTGTTGTTGTTGTTGTTGTCAGTGGCGAAGCTCAGCTAATTTTTAAGGAGGGCAAGAGGAGGGAGTGGCTGGACTTCGCAGCGAGTGAAAGAGGAGGAAGTGGCTAGCAAAGAGACGAAGCATGAGTTCAAGCATGGAAGAGGCCAGAGCAAGGGTGGTGGTAGCCCCCTCGAGCTATCGCCACTGGTTGTTGTTATTGTTGTATTTTTTAAAAAAGTTATAAACTTAAAATTTATAAAATTAAATATTTAAATATAAATTCTTATAAGAATATTAAACGAAATGCTAAAAAAATAATATTCATATCATTATATTTTTAAAAATTATTTAATCATAAGTTATTTTACATATCAACAATTAATACTAAATAATTAATTTTATCAAATATTTTCAATAAACATTATCCGCTAATCAAATCAACTGATATAATCAACTATTAGTTAAACGCTGATAAAATCAATTAACAGCCAGTATAATTTACTGTTATTGAAACATTATCGTCGTCTCTCCAAACCTATAGATAACAAACTCTAGATCGAAATTTGATATGGTGAGAGTTTCCGGTGTATTATGAGTTGTTTTGCTATATGCTATTCATGGAATAGTGCAGAAAATACTTGATTTGAGGTAGATGACGGTGCAAGTAAATTCCGTGCGTTTAAACTACGGTCCCCTTTTTGTCCCAGATATTTGGAGTTGCTTTTTCTAATGGCATAAAAATCTTTTCTTTCCTTTCTTTTTTGTTATTAAGAGCTTAGGACCACCACAAGTGTCCCTCAATCTTTTTCTGGTGTGATTTTAGAGAAGTTGACTATTGGTGGAGAGCAGAGCATCTTTTTGTAGCTGTTGGTAGAGATGACGTCGGCTTGGATCAGATCGGGTTCGTTGTTAGCCCAATCGAACTTTACTTTTTAAAGCAAAAATAAGTTAAAGAAAAATTTTGAAAACGATATTGTTTTATGAGGAGAGAGCTATGTTGTACTGTTGGACTGAGCCTCGAACCTGACTTAGAAACTAGAGTTGATTGTGTGTAACTCGTCAGGTTTGAGTAGACCGAATTTTAGGCCTCCCATTCTGCTTAGATAAGTTGAGCTGTGATAAAATTTAGCCTAAATTTTATATTTAAAAGAGACTAAACAATATTATTTTGCGTTACTCAAAATTTGATCCGATAATTTTGAGTCGGGTTGTGCCACGCCTTGACCCTTTTATTACCTCTAACTATGCTTAGATGTGGGGTTTGCTTAATTGTGGGGTTTACTTTTAACGGTTTTGAAAATAGCATTAGCATGGGGTAAAAAAATTATAAAAATTTTTATTTATAATTAAAATTTTTATTTAAAAATCAATTAAACTTTGAATTGATTTGAGCTAGTAAGCCCAATTCGAATCGAATTAGCTTATACCTTGAAAATTTTTAAAATTAAAATCAAACTCTCATCTCAAAATCTGATCAACTTAAACAAAGTTTAACCCTAGCTCACTAAATTACCAACGGTATACCCATTTCACTGCACTAAAAGCTCAAGGTCTCCGCCATCTCTCATAATTTATTATCAAATTATCCACTTCTTTAAATAATTAGAAACTTACGTTCTTCAATTCAGATGCTTTTTTTAGAGCAGCATTTAACAAATATATGATCTCCTGGAGACGATAAGTAGCAAAAGAAAGGGAAAGGAGGAATCAAAATGATATGAAGGTAATAAAGAGGAAGGATGAGGTCACGTAAAAGAAAGGTTGAAATAGTACTTGAGAAATCGAAAAGAAAATCAACAAAATGTTGCTCTTTTTATTTTAATACTTACTAAGTTATTTTTTCGTCAAATTAGACTTTTGAATATTTAATCGAGTTTTGAATAGTTCTATCTAGTCTATAAATTATTTTTGCATTAAATTAGAAGCTTTTCAAACAAATTTTAACATAATTTACCTTCAAAATTATGGTTATAATTTATAACTTCAAATATTTTATAAAATGAGAATAAGCATTATTAAGTTATATCCAAGCGTAATATGATATTTATTTTGGTTCAAAGATATCTCGAGATTCGTCTAGCATATGAAGCGTGTATAATCTCGTATCTCGTCACCTACAATTAAGGAATAGCTGGCAAACCTTACTATAATCCTCCTGGCAAACTTCGAATCCTCTGGTAGCCATTCATTATATTATCAAGATGATCAAATCATCCCCTTGTTTCTTCACGCTATCAATTTAATTACTGAATACCCACATAGATTGGTTGTGTCTTGTGTCGATTCTTTAGAAAAAAAAAGAACACTTCTTTAGGAATGCTTTCATTACCTATTCTAATTTTTTATAATTGATCAACCTTTGAGTTACGTCGTGGAGCATTGACTCTAGGTTCACCTATAAGGACTTCATCATTTGCCTATATCTATGCGTGTACCTAATCATTTGCCAAAGTTTATGCATTACTTCAATAGCTTATCCTTGGCAATCTTCGGACATACCTAAAAACTAGATCGAATATTGAATTAACTATAAATGGTTACGATTCTCTTGAACCAAGCCCATTATTAGGGATGTTAATAGGTCGGGCTGGATCTGGCCCGGCCCGGCAAAAAATTACATCGAGCCATTTGAGCCTACGACCTGCTGGTGGGAGGCCCGCAGAAAGGCCCATGGCCCAGCCCGCCTAGCTCTCCCGGCCCACGGGCTATTTTTGGCCTGTCATATTTTTAAAATTTTAAAAATAAATTTAAAAAAATTATTGTTTTATTTTTAAAATTAATAAATTATAAAATTTTTATTTTATTTTTCTTATTTACAACATATATATATTATGCATATATGTATTTATGTTTTTAATACTTTTTATTTTATTTTTCATATTTACATAATTTATACATTATATATATATATTAATCTTAAAATGAATTAATCACTATACTAATCCTAATGTATTAATTTCAAAATAATATATAAGTAATTTAGTTATAAAAATAAATAATTACAGTTTATTACATTGAAAATAGATATTAT
>JAOSBN010000177.1:8600586-8634089 GCA_027563595.1 Erythroxylum suave
ATCACAAGATTTCACGCCACTCAAGATTTTCTTCAGAGTGAAAACCAATGATGCCAAATGGTCTTTTTAAACTCGTACGTCAACTGCACTCTTCTATTCCCAAAAACAATCACATCAACTATGTAATTAATGCCCTCTTCTCCTTTTTACAAAACCCACGCATCATATATTCATATACACTCTTTTCCGATAAACTCACTTGGTTCACCTTTTGTAATCACATAGACATGCACAACTCTCACAAAAGGACACACATAATTGCATTCTTTGTCTTAGAAAAACGCAGGCTTCAATATAGAAACGTCTCCTCTATAGTGGGTAGTCCCAAATTGTGCTTACAATCTCTCATATATAATCAGAAACCTTTAACTGACAATCAAAATTACCATAATGCCTTTGACTTCTTATACACGTAAGTCCATATCTATTTAATTCAAAACTGGAATTTTTCTTCAATATTCCTCAACAAATACACACCTATGCAAGATAGAATTTTATTCTATCTAAAACATTATCCAACTTTTGAATCCAGGATAAAAAATCTGATAAGTCCAATTTATAAAAATATGTCAAAATAAAATAAATAGATATATTCAACATATATCTAACAATTTGAATACCTGACTTTGTAAGATACGGACCACCAAGTCACTTTTGAAATGGCCTCTCAAAAGAAAGGAAAACCCCTTTTGAAATGGATGGATTCAGTCCAGACAGTAGAAGCTTAAGTTAACAATATTTAGAAAGAAAAAAATGAAAGAAGTGTTGCTAATTAACTAATTAACAAAGTGATGCTACATTATTTTACAATGCACAGTGTATAGAAATAATTACGCACAAAAAAGGTCTAGTAGTACTGTTCTTCTACGTTTCATTTTTTTTATTTTGTTGTTCTTCTACAACTGATTCACATTAAAATCAGTGACTTCATATTTCTGCAAACCGGAATATATACGTTGTGTACCCCCAGTTTGGACAATGTTACACTCCGAACCAAAGGTTTAGTAAAACTATAGTCTAATTAATTTTGCGATGAAACAAACACAACTTAAAAATTATTGAATGTACTTTCTCCCTAGCCAGGAGACAGTCAATTTCAATATATTTCTATTCTTCATAAAATACTCGATTATAAACCCGAAAAAGTGTTAATCTGTTATCACAGAATAAACGTAGCAGTGGAGGTCCAATTAACATTCATAATATGAAGAAGACAAAGAATTCACTTAATTTCACAAGTAATTGAAGTTTGGACCCTGTATTTTGCTTCTAAGGAATATCTATTGAATATATAAAATTGGTTAAGTTAGCTTCACACAACAACTTAAGTTATTGTAATAAAATATGGTATCAGAGCCCAATGACTTTGTTTCGGCCCATAAAGATCCTTGGACCTGTAGCCCAAGACTTGAAACCCAAAAATAAAGAAGGCTCGGTGACCGAGCATAAGAGACAATAGACCTACAACCTAAGACCTGAAGCCCATCAATGAAAGACAATGGACTTGTGGCCTAAGACTTGAAGCCCAACAATTAAGGCTCAGTGAGGAAGACCCAGACCTAATGAAAGGCAATGGACCTGAAGCTTAAAAATTGAAGAAGGCCCAATAAGGAAAACCCAGGCAAAAAAAAAAGATGAACTTGTGGCCTCGAAGGTTCAACAAGAGTGCAAACCCATACGACATATGGCCTCTGAGATTCCAAGTGAACACAAGCCCAGGCAAAAAAATCAAAAAGCCCAAAAAGAAAAAGAAGAAAAAAATTGAAGGCAAGTCACAACTGGGCCAGGCCAGGCCAGTCGGACTTGAAGGGGAGTGTTGGAGTGGGAATAAAAATCCCACATTAGAAAGGAAAAGAAGAAGAGAAGAGTTTATTAGCCTAAAGGAGCCAAACCAAAATGCCTTAGGGTATTTTGGGAAATAGGGCCTCCCAACTCAACATCCACTAATGCTCCTCTCCCTTTTCAACATGGTATTAGAGCCAGTTGTGAGGCAAGAGAGTTCTTATTCTTTCTACTTATTAATGGCTTCCATAATTTCATTAAATGTTGCCAACTTTGTTACTCTTAAACTCACACGAGAAAACTATCCTCTCTGGTGTGAGCAGATGCTTGCGTTAGCTGAAAGTCAAGACATGGTCGGGCTTCTCACAGGCGAGAAAGTGAAGCCTACCATGAACACTAATGTCATAACGATAAGATTTCAACCACTGAAGGAGAAGCAAAACAAATCTCAGAAGATTTTCTCAAATGGAAAAAAGAAGATCGCCTTTTTCGTGGATGGATCATTGGGACACTTACAGAGGAAACCTTGGGTCTGGTTATTGGCCTTGAAACATCTCAATCAGTTTGGAATGCCTTACAAGAAGCATATGCACAAGATTCACAAGAACAAGAATTTACTCTCCGGCAACAACTCACATATCTAAAAAAGGAACCAAATCAATCCTTGGCAGAACACTTGAGGAAATTCAAGAGTATATGTGACAGCCTTGCAGCCATAGGCAATCCAATACCCAAAAAAACAAAAGTTTACTCTCTGCTTGCAAACCTTTTTTCAAAATATGAATCTTTCACAACCACAATGCTTAAACCTCCTATGCCATCCTACTCAGAAGTTGTATCACTCTTACAGGGCTTTAAATAACGAAACTCTTGGATTGAAGCATCAAACTCTCCATCTTTTACGTTTTATGGACATCACAATCAAAGTCAACAGCAAAATCATAATAATCGTAGTCATAAAAACAATCAATTCACATCAAAAGGAAGAGGATTTCAAGCTACTAATAATAGCTTTCAATATTTAGATTTTGCAGGTAATCATTCAAGATCACAACAATCATCTCAAAGAAACAATAATCGTGCTTCACGACCACCACCACCTGGTAAACGACGAATGACCATTACAAAAAGAGAAATGTACAAGAACGAATACTGTTAGTTGTGCAGAAAGCTTAGACATATTGCCAAAATATGCTGGAGTCTACCATCGGTACGCAATGATGAACTCCCTCAAGCATTTGTAGCACTTACCATGGATACCTCAATCGCTGATACAGAATGGACAACTGACACTAGTGCTTCAAATCATACGACTGCAAATTTAGGTATGCTTTCTAATCTAAAAAAAAACGTTGGCCATAATGTTGTATTTGTTGGTGATGGTTCTTCTTTAAAGATTGATGCAATTGGGGATACCTTAGTCTTTGATGGTAAGAATGAATTAATGTTACGTGATGTTCTATTAGTTCCACAATTAACAAGGAATTTACTTTCCATTAGTCAATTGAAAACAAAATATCCACTGAATTATGAATTCACTAATGAGATATTCTGTGTTAAGGAATGAACAACTGGGCGAATCCTACTAATGGGACAACGTAAAGGAGATCTTTATGTCCTATCCAAGATGAACAAGGCAAACTTCTCAAATAGGCAAAACTCAGGAACTGAGGAGATATGGGACCAACATCTTGGACATTTGCAAAGCTCTACCATCCGAAATTTACGCATAACGAAGTTGATCGATGTTAATTCAAATAAGAAAATTGATACTGTTTGTGAAAGTTGTCAACTAGGCAAACTTAGCAAATTACCGTTTATTTCATGTAGTTCCATTAGTACTGATATTTATGAGAAAATTAATTGTGATATTTGGGGCCCATCCCCTGTTTTCGCTCTTGGAAAATTTCAGTTCTATGCATGCTTTGTTGATGATTATTCTCATTATATTTGGGTAATTCCTCTTCGTGCTAAATCGGAACTTGTTGATGTTTACTTAGCTTTTGAAAATTATGTGCAGCATCAATTTAACAAGAAAATTAAAATCTTTCATACCAATGGAGGAGGAGAATTTGTCAATAAAAGGCTTGAATCACACTTTCAGCAACAAGGAATTGTTCATCAACTTTCATGTCCTTATACTCCTGAATAGACGGGCATTGTTGAACGTCGACACCACACTATTAGATAACTTGGAATGACTACGATTTTTGATAGTGGCGTACCTAAATCTCTATAGGTTGAGGCTTTTACTACAGTAGCCTTTTTAGTTAATCATTTGCCATCTTCTTCACTAACATTTGATACTCCTTATTATCGCTTATATGGTTCTCATCCTAATTATTCTATCTCGCCTGTTTTTGGATCTAGATGCTATCCGTATACTTGGGATACAAAGAAAAATAAATTTGATGCTAAAACTGTTCCTTGTGTTTTTGTAGGTTACAGTAACCAACATAAATAGTATCGGTTTTTTGATCCAAAATCGCATAGGATGATTGTTTCGAGACATGTGGTGTTCGATGAAAATAATTTTCATTGCAAAATGACAGAAAGTCCACCACCTTCAAACAATGGCTTAACTGATTTTTTGGGCTCTTGTCCATCGATTCCTACAAGTCAAATTCATGTACCAAAAACAATTGTATCTTCACATATCTCATTACCATGCAATATGTTTAACATGGTATCAGAGCCTCTGTGACCAAGTGGTCATGAGTTCAAATCCTACCAGTCACCTATAAAATTAAGCACAAGGTACAGTAGGCCTATGCAAGTTTCAAGCCCAAAAGCTTTCACTTGAAGGGGTATGTTAGTGAATATATAAAACTAATTAAGTTGGCCTCACACAACAGCTTAAGCTATTGCGATGAAATGGTCTCTTAACAATACCAAGAGACTGCATGTTTGATTTCTATGATATTAGTGAATTTCAAAAATGAAAAAACTGCATCCATTTAGTTGTTCGTCAATTGAAGAAACAAGAAGCGTAATCAAGTTCTTCGAATCCTTTAAGACATGGTTCTGAGTAAGAGCAAGTAGCAACCCTTATTCTGGACTTCCTTTTGGATACCTTAATATTCTATGTGAAACTTTGAAATGTTGATTAGTAGGACAATCTAAGAACTGGGGGAGTTGTTGCAGTGAATGGCAAATACCAGGGCTTGTTATCGTCAAATACAACAACTTTCTTATAAGTTTCATATATACTCAAACATTAGTGCTTAGCTCATTGTCATCTCTGTTTAACTTGGTTCACACACATATTAGCGTGTCCATTAGTTTACTTTTCATGAATTTAATTTCTTCAAATAATTCAAGGGTGTATATTTGTTGGCACAAGTTTATAGTAGCCATTGTTTTGTTTGTTTCTATACAAAGAAAGTAAAGAATTTTCAATCCCGCAAATAAGATTTAAATTAAGTGATATGTGCTTCATTATTGCTAATAACAAAAATGTTAAATGCATAAATTAACGCTATTGTGAATTATGAAATATCAAACCTCATAAATGCTGAGGGTCAAATTCAATCTGGACTAATCTTTGAGAGCATAAAAATTGTGATAAGTTAGAAAATCACGACCTATTTGCTTATTTGAGATCACATAAATAATTGAATAGTTTGCACAATTTGACTTTTTTTTCTTCTTTTATGCCTAAAAATGATTGTAAAAACACTTCTTTTTGTAATTTCTCATGTAGAAAACCATTTTTCACATTTAATTGATGTAAATGCCAATTATGAATTGTTAAGATAGGTAACATACCTTGAAAATGCTCATCTTATTTTATTACAAGTAACTATATGAAAATTATCCACCAAATCACTTCTTTTCGTTTTCTCTTTTTTGGTGCTTTGATACCTTAACAAAATTTAAAAAGAGAAGCTGAAAAAAATGTGACTTCTTTTAATTTTCCCTTTTTTTACTAAAATACCATTAAGGCAACCCTTGGTTAGATGGCAAAGATAAACAAGGATTTATTGTAGTTTAGATTCCAGTTATGCTAGCCAGATGCAAGCCCTTTTTCTCTTTGCGGGTATCAACTCTCAAAGCCTGCCTTTTGGGAATCTAAACTGACCATTCTTGTATAACTTAGACCTCAAACAAGATCTACAATTCAAAACTTCCTGATACATAGGATCCTCATAAAGAGGAAAGTATAGAGCATATTTATTTTTTTGTATGACTGAAACTATATTATTCAATAATCAAGCTTTCAGGAGAGAGAAAACTTAAAGAAAGCCATAAGATGGAAAACATACTTCATATTATTGATGGCATTAATAAGGTATGAGTAATGAGTTATTACAAAAGGAAGAGAAGCCTTGCTTTTATAAGACAAGAAAGGGGAACAAAAACAAATTTTAAATGACAACCCTACATAGTACAATAATGTAAACTAAAATAGAAAAGTGCATAGTGAAAGTGAAAATTATTGAGAAATGTTGGGTCTTTGTGTCATTCCTTAGTGATAAAAAGGAGTCTTTTAACAGGTTGGTATATATAAGAATTAGGGTCCACTTTCATTATAAGGCACGAACATATCATCATCATTTTATTTTTCTATTTCTTTAATAAAATGGGCTATTTCTGCATCTGTCAAACTGGAGATCATGGTTTTTTAGCGTCTTAGAAATAATCTAGAATTATGGGCTTTTCTTTAGGCTTACAGGTCATGGAGCTTTCTTTAATTTCATAAGTCTTTTTAAGTTCGTATCCAAGTGCATATGGTAGCTCTCCCGCCACGATGCTAAAACCCATGTAAGCAAACTAGTCAACGGAAGATCAATACCCAATAGTTGGTGAAATGGGCTTTAGTAGGCAAAATCTCCAAGGCATGGTCCTAGAGATATATATGCTAGTAATTGGCTTACTAAAATTTGAATGATGACTACGGTGATCTAAAAAGTGATAAAGATCATACATCAAGCCTTTATGATTTTTAGGCCAGCCAATAGAGGTCCTCCATATTTGAAAACGATTAATGATATAAGCATAACAATTTTCAGTTATGTTATAAGGACAGTGGATGATAAAGATAGAATAAGCTTTCTATTCAGTCAAGAAAATACTCTATAATTGGTATTTTTTAAATATCTTACCTAATTGTATATACCAATTGGTTGTTGGTTGAGTTTTAGAGTTGTAATGGGCTCTTATTAAGGAGCTTTTTTCTTTTTTAGTGGATGAAACAGGTTGAATTTTTTTGGTGAAGAAGGGGGAGTTTTAATTTACAAAGGCACCTTCTCATAATCAATAACTTTAGGATAAGCTAGAGTTATATAAATAGGTTGAATAACAAGCATGATAGATAAGCTCCATAAATAGTCTTTGACTATTCCATCTGCATGTTTTCTTCCATATGCTGAAGTACTTCTTTGACTCATTTGAGTTCTTACTCTTTGGTGGTGAAGTTAGATCCAAAATATTGAGTATCAATATATCTTCTTAGATTAGCATCAGCTTGAACCATGTGATCTCGTAAAGAAGTGTAAAGCTTCTGAACTTAAGAAGACATATATTTTACCATTTTCTAAGTAGCTTATATGTTTTGGTTAAGACCATCAACCTTCCTATTAGTTTGGCAAAGAACTTTATTTTAAGCAATAGCATTGATAGTCTATGAATTGAGTGCTTCATTGATAGGATTTAACATAAGAGTTCCATGAGAAGTTTTGAGCAATTTTTACATATATAAAACCCTTAATGTTCGATAAGTGCACAGATTGTATAACGTAGTAATTGAGGTTTCGATCCAATGAGGAATTAACTAAAATTAATTGAATCCTAACTTTGTCTAAGGTTGAAAAAAATGTGAATTAAAATGAAATACAAGTAAACAGAAAATTAAGCAGTTAAGTACGGATCGAATGAAATTAAAATTCCAAAATTAACACAAGTAAATCAAAATGGAGCACTAACCACTTAACAAGTGAGAAATTCCAATAAGAAAAGGTCAAATAATTATGAGAAGATGGGATTCATTATATTGTCATTTTGCTATCTTAAATCATTTTGATATAATCGATATCGATCCTAAAATTTTAAAAGGTTAATTATTCTCTCTCGACCTAATCATTAAACCCTAAATCAGAATCCCTAACTAAATTTGAATTTCTGATTTTGCAATTTCTAAATTAACAAAACATTCTACGTTCCAGTTAATTCTTAAGCACTCTCATAGACAATAAAGTCCTCACACAAGATCTCTCTTCGTATAATTACCGATTTGATGTTTATGTCATCTATTAGGTTGCTAATTCTCATTACCCAACCTAATCATGATACTATAAGTTTACTCTTTCAATTTATTATCGAAGTATGCAAAAACCATAAGCATCACAATACCTAAACATTCCATTAACATCAAAAGCAAATAAGTCACAAAATGATTCAAGAATCAATCCCAAAATGAAGTTAGAGCACCATTAGCAACATAATCGACATCCTCAAAACCAAAGCATACATCAAGATGAAATGAACAACAAGAAGAAATAGAAAATAACTTGAGATGACTAGGTTAAAGTGGCTAGACAGTAGATGGCTAAAGCTCCTCTTCTCTTCTCTACTTCTTCCTTCTTCCATGTCTTCTTTCTCAAGATGGCAAATGAAGGCTCCCTCGATTAGGGCCATTTAATGATCTTATATGGTCCTGGGGCCATTTAGGGTAAAAACTAGGTTTTACACAAGCCAAAAAGTTCAAAAGACCTTTCAAAAATGAAAACAGAAGGAGATCCTTGCGCTTGCCACGCGTCTGTCACGATCGTGACATATATGTCATGATCATGACTGTAACATACCACTTTTATAGATCATATGCCCGAACATATCGTCAAATATTTGAGAATATACTTTACGAGGATGGCATGTTAATATGATCAAGTCAAATCATTAAAAATTTTTCAGGCATCAAACACATCTTAAGCAAACTAATATTCATTTTGGCCCATTTCATTTGCAAATATATCCAGAAATATATGTCATTACATTTCAAAATTCACACATACATTGTACAATAGTTGAGAAATACAATTCTTGATATAAAATAACTGAAAACATTTACAGGTACAACTGATCCCGGCTACTAGCTCATGTCCAAATGCAGTAGCTACTTAGTAAGTGAACCATCATCGATGTGCTCACTTATAACAAAAACACAAGGACAATTCATAATCCAATTAACAAACAATTCATATAATCTAATATTGGATATTAAGTCCCATTTTATTGTTCTTTAAGAAGTACAACTTGTGTATAATATTTCACATCACTATTGCAAAACAATCCTATAATTCATTTTAATCATTCGTATGATATATGTCAAGTTGTATATGCAAATGGACATATGGCTCCATTCATTTTTACTTTGTTATGACTGAGCACTTATTTACTGTCCCGTATCTATTGTGAATATCGGACTCATTTCATATACTGTCTCGTATCTATTGGGGATATTGAGCTCATTAATAACTTAGCCTGTGGCTCTTTGTGCACATTTCTGAGCTTTAAGCTCTTTTTCACTGGTCACTTTGGTCACAACTCCTTTATCTGATCATCTATTTCAATGTGATGCATCATTTCACATGCCATGTTTCATTACCTTTCATTCCTATGAGCTTATGTCATATGTATCAAATTCACCAGATCTAAGTCCGACAATTCACATTCAATTGCTCATATATTTCATATTCCTTCCGGATGTTCACATTCAATTGTTCTCACATTTTATGTCACAACCCGGAACCACATCAGACGCATGACAATACTAGGCTAAGGATACTCATGTTATTCTTAACCTGACTATGCAAGGCTAATTGGATATCTTTGAAAGCATTTTGGCAGCACAACAGCTGTATTTTGAAAATCCCTAAAATGAAAAACAATTATAAATCAGTTTCAAACGCACTTCTATATTTACATTAACACTCTATCACAACTTCTAGACTTTGAAGTCCACTCAAGAGCAATCTCAACAACAGTATAAAATGTTCATGCATAAGGTCATTTACAAACTACAAGACAGGCAAGAGTTAAATTACAAAATTATAAAGCATATCAACATAATCTGTAACATTCCATTACTTATGGGAAGGTTAGAATAGTAAATAGGAGTGTTCAGTGAGAGGCAAGAGATGCATTTTTATGTTCATGCATAATGTGACATGCTCATATAAATGAATAGTGAATTTTTCTGCACATGAAATTAAGTGTACATGCATTCATGAATAATTCCGGGTATAATTGGATTGAATTGTGAATTTTTGAGAATTTTGAATGTTTTTACATTGAAAATATTATTGGTTAGTAGAATTGTGAGAATTATAAATTTTGGTGAACTTAGGATTTATTTGTAATTTATAGAGTATTATGGAAAATAGGAAAAAGAAGAGAAGAAATCAAATGAAGATTTGGAGATAGTTGGATTGTAAAGATGAGAGCTAGAGGAAGTTAGTTCAAAAGAAACTAAGTCAAAACTTAGACCTTAGGAAAGTGACAAGTGTAAAGTTGCTTTTATTATATGTCAGAAGCAAGTTTGAGAAGTTCAAGAGTTAAAAAGGGGTTTGTTCTTTCCTTGTTATCATCTTCTCCAAATTTCTTCCGATACACAGAGTTTTCCATCAAACTCCTTCTGAGAGTTAACTCTGATTTTTCATATCCCTCACTACCTTCTCTACTGCTAAGTGTTTCTTTTGCCTTAAGAAAAACCAGAAGTTGATTAGTGTTCACAGAGGAGTACGTAATTTTGTATGGAGTCAGGGCTTGAAGATAGTTGAAGCTTTTGGAGTCTTTAACGAGTAAGTAGTGAACAAAATTATTAGAGTTATGGACTTTTGAAATAAAGTTGATGAATTTATTTTCAGTGTATGATCATAGCATTTACATATAATTATGTTCTTGAACATCGTGCTAAGGAGATGAAAATTTGGGGATGTGGTGTTATCTGAGTTTTGATGGATTATTAGTGATCAGGTGTTGTGGAAATGATTCTTAGAGTTGAGTTAGCAATGAAATGATGCATAGGATTAGTGTAGAGAGTTATATATGGAAAGATGATATGCTCTGTTTCTTCACTGAGCATCTATAAATACATAAGTGTTTATATGAGAGTTGATAAAGACTTAGAGATATTTAAGAGAAAGATTTTTGAGTTGAGGAGTATAGACATATTGTCTGTGGTTGACTTTCTTTCGTCTGTGTTAACCACCTATCATCTGTGTTTCATATCGCCTGTGGTTGACTTTCTTTCATCTGTGTTGACCACCTATTGTCTGTATTTCATATTGTCTGTGGTTGACTTTTCTATCGTCTGTGATGACACCTATCTACTGTGTTTCATATAGTCTGTGGTTGACTTTTTTATTGTCTGTGTTGACCACCTATCGTCTGTGTTTCTTATCATCTATAGTTGACTTTTCTATTGTCTGTGTTGACCACCTATCATCTGTGGTTGACTTTTCTATCATCTTTGTTGACCACCTATCGTCTGTATTTCTTATCGTTTGTGGTTGACTTTTCTATCGTCTGTATTTCTTATCGTCTGTAATTGACTTTTCTATCGTTTGTGTTGACCACCTATTGTCTGTATTTCTTATCATCTGTGGTTGACTTTTCTATCGTCTGCATTTCATTCCGTCTGCCTTTAGATACTTTGTCTGTCTTTTGGCGTATCATCTGTGTTTCATTCCATCTACCTTTAGACACTTCGTCTGTTTTTTGGCGTAACATCTGTGTTTCATTTCATCTACCTTTAGACACGTCGTTTGTCTTTTGGCGTATCGTCTGTGTTTGTCATTTCGTCTGCCTTTAGCCATCGTCTGTGTTTTGAATATTCGTCTGCTTCTGCATTGTCTATTTTCGCTTCGTCTACTTTTTGCTTATATGATCAAATTATATCAATTGCACTCTCTGATTTAACGTGAATAGTAGACTGGAAAGTCAGAGTTTGGAGAAAAATCTGAAATGACTCATTAGGTTATGAAATTGGATTTAAATGGATTGTTGAGGTATAAACCCTACAAACAATACTAGTTAGTGAGGTTCGATATTTGACTGTGGTTGTGAGAACCTTGATGGAAGGATGCTCGGGATTGTCATGAACATGCATTGTACATAATTCATTTCATACATGTGCATTATTAAACAATGATAATTGTGCAAAGTGTGCTATATGTGTATGTTATTTGTTATAGAGGAACAGTTGGAACGTCAATTTCTAGACATTGCGGGCACTTCCAGACATTAGCTTCAGGAGCAACTTGTGAGTAACCTAGACGGTCTCACTTAATTTCTAGTTGTTTAAAATCTGTTTGAAATGATTGAATGAATGTGGCTTGAATGTTAATTCCGAACATGAAAGTCCGATGACTGTGATATTTGATTGAGATATCGAAGTGCTACTTGTATATGAACGAGATGAAATAAATGTGCATTTGATATGAATTTGTCATTTGATTATCAACGAAATTGAATGCCGAACTTAGGTCCGATGACTACGAAATCTTGTCTGAGCATTTACATAAGATTGTGATATATGAGATATTCAAAAATTGTTGCATTTCATAGAATGCATGCTCAGATAAAGGCGTTATGACTTGAGTTGCCAATATGAAGCGCTTCCACGTAGAGCTTTGCTCTGTGATTTTCTGATTTGGCACGTAGAGTTATGCTCCGTGATTCTGTTTGATTGAGCCTTATGGGCCAATATCTGTATAAGTCTATGATAGGCACTCGGTCACAACAATAAGAAAGAATATGAGTCTTATGCATATAAAATTTCAGTCAAATGCATAAATTGCCTATGTTTAAGTGGATATGTGAAATGTGACTATATGTTATGTGAATTGATGTGATGCATGAATTGAGTGACCCATCGATGATGGTTACCTCATTGAGTTTGCAAAACTCATCAAAATTGCAATGTTGTCTTTTCAGGACCGAGAGACGACTTTAGCTACTGAGAGGCTTTACCAACCGTGTAGACTGTGTTTTGGCAAGAGGAGTCATGGCTCGGAGGTTGGCCAGCTGGGACTTTTGGACGGATTAGATAGATTTGTATATTCCCCTCATTCATGTAATACTATTGTATTAGGTTTTGGTGATGTACATATGGAAATTGTAGGAAGATACAACGTAGACTTTCGATTTTTGCGTAATGAAATGAGAAAAATGTTGGGTTTTAAAATATTGTGATTTCCATATAATGCTTTATAATGAATAATGATATGAAGCCATGTGAAGTTTATGTAGTGATCGAACGTAGCATGCCCTTATCGTAGGATATGTACCGGAATGACCTCTGGGCATTCCGGTATGTACCCTGTGGTAAGGGGGCGCCATATAATCATGAGCCACTATACAACAAAAGTACAAAATAGAGACTATCCATGTGCGGTAATATCCCAAAAATGTCAAAAGACCGCACGAACCACTTAGAGCTTTAAGCTCACTAAATTAGTCTGTATGATTGGAAAGCGGAGGGGATGAGTACAATATATACTTAGTGAGCAGAAAAAGCATATATCGCAAATAGAACCCAATACACACTAAAATGGTCTAAATAACCTAACGACGGTTTTACACATCTAACATGCATATAATTACCTATGAAGTGAATATGCATGACATAGAAATATATAGACCTAGTCTATGACTCATCCTATACTGGTTAGGAACCACATAGGCCTAGCCTATTAATCACTCATTCAGTGAACATATGTTCCAATTCCAATACACATGAGCAGAAAAGCATCACCTGTAAAATCAAATCTCGTTAAGAAGCCAAATCTCATAATAGACCAAAATAGTTATGTGTATCGACACTAGTTGCTCAAACTAGTTTGCACACCCACCGATTCTGGTGTTGGCTAGACTTTTATTTGTGGTGAGTCCAGAATATGGTCGACAAGAGCGTCATTACCCTAAGTGATGACCACCTCGGTGGCTAGACCTCTAGGTGTGTAATCACCTGCAAGTCCTATAGAATGATGTCACTACAAGGACTCGATTTTTATGTACTAGCACCAATGGTACGAGCGTCGCTTAATCTGTTGTGCCTAGCACACGATTGGTCTATCATTTCCTTACCAATCAGAAAAAATCATTTACAAATATTTAGTACAAAAATCGAGTAAGGTATCATGCCTTCATTTATCTGTCCAACCAATAAAATGGAACCTTGCCATAGGTCTAAGCCAAAAGAGAACATATACATGCAGCATACATGACTCGGTTATGCATTTGTAAGTTACAAAATATTATTTCATGCAGTGAAAATCTTCTTTTGCACTTCAAGTGCAAACTTATTCAAAACAATGTCGTTTATTAAATATATAAGTATACTAGCATCTATTTGAGATTCAATTCTACTATGCATTACCTAGGTTCAAAATTCACATACAAGTTATTGTGCATGTTTTGGGATGTCCTAGTCCAATTTGAGAGATATGTTTTTCCCAACTCATCACAAAAGAAGGTGTATACTTCTTTGACTTCAACAATCCATGATATGAACTCCTTGATCTACAACTCTCGAGCCTTTAGACATACAAATGCAATGTATTTACTACTCAAATATATATCTTATATTTATACACCATTAGATAAGTGTATAAAACACAATATCACAATTTTTAAGCTATAAGATTCGGCCATGAAGCTTCTCACATGGTTACTTCCTTTGTTATTCACATCAGCTTTCTTTTGCATTTTCCAAGGCATTTAATGCCTTTAATCCATTACTTACATATTTCAAAGCATAATTAAGCACATTTTTATCCAAGCACATTAGGTCACCACTCATCAATCTAAGCAAAAATTCAAGTTTACTCTAAGTATGCATGAAAGCATCTTTCCAATACACACCATTACAATCCTTAAATCCTAAGCCAAGTTCACTTAGGCATTTTATCAAACACCTAAAGGCATGAACTTGAAAGCCTCCTTCCAATGTACATCTCCCTCATATTTCATCATCAATTCACATTAAACATACACCATTAACATCATATAAGTTATTTAAATCATCAATTTCAAAAGATTTTCAAAATATCACAAACTTTCACCAAAGAGACAACATTTCGGTTTTGGATTAAGGAAGCTTCTCTATGATTCATTTCATTCATCTAAACCATGTTTCATGCTTATTCAAGCATGGAGAACAATATCTCTTAACACCAAACTCAAAATCATAATGTAGAGAGAGATAAGACAAAATTTACCAAAACTTTTCTTTGGTGATATCTTAAAATCCTTTGAGAATTTCTTAAATCTAATGATAGATTTGAGTTCTTTGATCCCAAATTAAATTAGAACACCTTAGTTTGGGATGGAGAATAAAAAATTTGGTGGAGATCAAGTGATGGTCGAAACTTTCCCTTCTCCTCCTCTCTTCTCCTTTCTTTTAATTAAAACATTAATGCTAAATAATAGGGTGCACGGCCACACACAAGGAGAAGAGTCTAGAATTTTGACTCTTTCTTGACCAAACATGATGAATTTACCCTTTTGCCCTTAATTTATGTGAAAATACCAATATACCCTTCAAACTTTTCCTAAATTTGCAATTAAGCCCTCATGTACATCAACTTTTCCAATTAAACTTTCTAAGTGTCCAATAAGTCTATAAATCATGTCTAATCACCCCTAAGGCATTAGAACACATTTAACTTAGCCACCATAGCCATATCCATACAATGGACTTGGTTTTACACACCTAGAAGCTTATATGTTAGAAATCTCCACGATTTCGCATACCAATGAACTCTAAGTTCATATAAGGGCATATATACCGAAAGGATTCAAATACATTTTTGAACTCATATACAACCATGTATATATCAATATACTATAATATCTTCAAGTACAAATCAATACAAAAGGGCTCAAAAAGTTAGGTGTTACATTTTATATTTAGCATACATATTAGACAGAAACACATATAATTAAGTTTACACACTTTCTATATTCACATACAATTAGAGCACTTCTAATACAATCCCAAATATTCAACTTCTCGGACCATCAATGTCTAAAATTATCACAATCATATAAATAACATTTCAATAACTAAAGATTAATCAAAAACAATATAGTCATAGTGAGGAAACATCTAGGTTGACTTATAGTACGTTTTAGATAAGCTATTGCCTTCATGATCTAGTAATGTCTGACATTGACGATCAACTTATGTTTCTATCTTGAAGCATTACACATATATTTCATGTTGTCAATCATATGATTATTGAATCACTCACATGTATCTATAACATGTTTCAATGCATGCTTAATTGACCTTCTAGGTATGTATTAACATACAAAGATCTTGATTGTACTTATATGTTAGGCTTATATCTTAATTAAGCTTGATTTACTCATCAATCATATATATTCATATAATTATCTAATTCTCACTCACAATTACTTCATATTCTCTAATGTTCAGACTTTTATATCTAATACACATTACTTATATCATTTGAATCATATTTGCATTCATAAAAACATCTTAATTCATTTAACAACTCATAATTTCTAGATTTCAGTACATTGATATCAAGACAATCAATTCCTTAAGTTAAGACATCAATTAACAACCTAAACTTATCAAACACTTAACCAACTTATCCAAATTCAAACTAGGTTCATTTTAAGCATCATTTAAATACAAATGCACCAAAAGTAAATTTATTTATCCTTAGTTAATTCAATAATCACACAAAACAACATTTTCTTCACTTCAAGGCATTTCCCACGATCGTGTATGCAGCTTCCATAATCATGGGATGAGTGAATCGGATGGTGAGATTCCTTCAATTTTTCCAGAGTCTAACACCTTTATACCAAATTCAAAATATCTTCATCATAGTCCATTAATTATACGTCAATTATTCTTCAATTCCTCATCAATATCATCTCCAATTCTAACTCAAAATTATTAAATTGGCAACTTATAAATTATTGTCTTTCATGCATCAAAAATTAAAACAAAAACTGTCATTCAAGCATCATTTTCCAAAACTCATTTCATTGTCAACAATCATGTAATCCATCCCGATTTAATCGTCATAAACTTTCTATTATATCATACTACAAAGATCAATACTTCGTTTACTTGTTTAACGCAAGTTCCACCCCAATTCATCAAATTAACCTATCACTCCATTCAAGCAAGATCATCACAATTTCAACATGAAAATGAGTTGGTTTTCGCAAGGACAAATGGAATCAATAAGCTGGTTTTTTGGCTGGCTTGTGAAGGATAAAAGTATGGATTTGGTGTGGCAATTTAGCTAGGTTTAAACGAAAATATAGAAAGATGAGTAGAAGCAAATTTCAGTGGAGAAGAAGAATGTAGACAGTAGAAACACTTTTTGCAATTGCTTAGTTCAAATAGGTGCAAGGTGTCTTCATTTTACCTTGACATATGTCATTAGGCATGTAAGCCATTTATCTCCTCCTTAAGCTGCCATTTGTCACCTATTTAGTTGTCTATTTGTCACACAATAATTGATCAATTTTTCAATTAATTACCTATGCCAAATGTCACTCATTGATCTATGCCAAATGACACTCAATTTATATGCTTAGTCATCCTAATTTTGCACGTGTCAATTTGTCTTGGCACTTGACATTTTTTCTACTGTAAATGTACATATTAATTCATCAATCTCCTAATTTATAACAATTAATTTCAAATTACTAATTAAAATCTACCAATTCTTGTCATTGGTAAACCAAAGTATAAGACATTGGAAATGCACTTAGTTTCATGCCTCGGAATATGTTAATTGAGTGCAATTTGTCTAACTCACAATTAATGTGTGTATGTTAATATTATGCATTTGAATACAATCATAAAATCATGTCATAAATGCCCCAAATTCATTCTATATGATGCCACTCTTGTGACTCAATAGTCTAACATTTTAAATCCTTCAACAATCTGAGAGATGGGATACTTCAATGACCCTTGAAAGTTAGCTTCTATCCTAATCGTGACAATAATTGTGACAAGATCGTGACCATTGAAATTTAGCTTCTATCACTATTGTGATAAGGGTGTCATGATTGTAACCCAATTTCATTCCCTTCTATCGTGATTGTGACCCTGACTGGATCACTTCTATTACAACCGTGATAAGGATGTCACGATCACTTACACTTTCTCCAAGTTTTCTCCAACTTTGTTTGATCTTCTTCATCTGATCTCAAACACTAACAAACACATCAAAATATATCAAGCGCGCAAAATTTAAGTCCAATAACATGCTTTGATCCACATAATACTCAAAATCATAAACACATAATCACATTGACATAATTATAAACCTAAACATGCACAAATCATCTAATCAACCCCTTAAAAAAAACTAAAGGACGTACTAAAACATAATGTAAACTATAACTATCAAGAAGTAACTTTTGTAACACAAATGTGAGGGTTGGAAATAACCTTACTTGTGTCATCTATTCGTCTCTCTAGAGGAGGAAATTCTTCCTTATAAGGTTGCTTAATCATACATGGAATATGTGCTAGAGCAGTATCAGGAATGGAAGGGATAATGGGTGCAATTTTGTTATAGACTTTTTTCTGGAAAGAACAAATGTTACTTTCCAATAACTTTAGAAAGTTCATAAGGATTCTCATGTTTGGGTTGTGGGTTTTTAAGCCCAACCTATGGTCTTGAATTTGGATCATGATCATCATGCTTAGGATAAAATTATTGTGAAGGCTGTCAACAATGAATCTTTTTGGAGTGTTGTTACCTTCCTTTTCGTATAAGTTTCGCTTGCCTTTTTTAAAAATAGACTTCATCTTCCCTATCTATTTCATCATAACACAAAGTAAGATATATCTCATAATTTGGCTCACATATCAATAGGTCAACATCCCATATAAAAAGTCCTTAATGATTGCTGATGTACATAAGTTAGTCATCAGATTTTACATAGTGGATTGGAGGTCCACTTTTTCCTTCTTTGTATGATAAAACCAATTACAACATTAAAATTAGACCCAATGTACCAAATGGTCCAGCTATTCTTCATTAGGCTTAGGGTAGAAGGATCTAATAAATCCATCTCTCAATGTTCTGAGAATTGGTTGAGTGGTTTTATGGATGGAATGCCTATGAGGAATATCGAAAACTTTTTGATAATTTGTGATCCATTCTATAGGCATCAATTTTCTAACTCGATTGGTGCCAATTATTTTCGAATTTGCATTATAGTAGTTTGATCATAGGCTCGATCTACTACCATAGACAAAGTACCAAAAGCTGAGTTGGGAAAATTGAGACTTATTTTGTAAGCAATATATTATTAGATGATGTTGCAGGGTCTTGGTCAGCACTAGTAATTTGGTCATGGACTTGTAATCTTTCATATAAGGTAAGATCATTCAGTCTCATGTTGAAATCTGAAGCAATTGTAAGGATGACATTGTCATTATTAAGAATAGTCAATAAGGTACCAATTAAAGCATTTTGGTATGTTGTGTAGGCAATGTTAAGAAGAGATATTCGGGCACTAGTAGGAATGCTTTTTCTTCTATGAAGAGTGAGAACAAGTCTGATAGCACCAACATAAAGATTAGTATGATTCTAGTTTCTCCAAAGAGAGATAAGTTCTTTGGGGATTTCTAATTTTACATATTGCTTTACCAAGGTGTCTTTTAAACTACACTAGTATAAATAGGGACTTTCGATAATCTCCTTTACTTTAGGTTGAATAGTTGTAAGAATAGTATGTATGCTCCTAGTCCAGGAGCGATTAAGAGAATAAATATTATATGGACTTAATAAAGGTTTAGGGAGATGAGTAATTTATACTAGATTTTCTATTAGCTACAGAAAGGGTTAAAGAAAGATGAACAGGATTTGTAGGTAATTTCACTTTTTATATGGAAAATGTCTACTTAATTTCATCTAGAATAGAAAAACTAGTAGAAACTACCCATCTCTCTAGGGAAAGTTAGTACCCATGATATTTCTTTACCTTTTCCATATAAAAAGTGAAATTACCTACAAATCCTGTTCATCTTTCTTTAACCCTTTCTGTAGCTAATAGAAAATCTAGTATAAATTACTCATCTCAAACTACCCATCTCTCTAGGGAAAGTTAGTACCCATGATATTTCTTTACCTTTTCTAAGTCTGTATAATATTTATTCTTGCAACCATTCTTAGATTAGGAGCATACATATTGTTTTTACAACTAAGTGGGGTTTAAAAGCCACCTCAAATGCCCCTTAGCGCTTCCAAATTATCTAACCCATAGAAATTGCTTGATGTATCTTTCAATCTCTAATGCTCCAATGCATGTGCACATTCCTCAACACTATAGATATTAGCTACAATCTTCCCACAAAAGATAGCCAATGCCGAGGGCACCTGCCTAAGGGTCTATCATAAAAAGGGTCCTCATATTTAATTTGACTCATAGCTACTTTTTACTTTCACCAAGCTTCGTTTCATCAAATGTTCCATCTTCACATTTCGTTTCTTATGTTTATAGTATCCACACACAAACACATTCATCATTGTGCAAACAGAACTACTGACGATAACATCTCTAATATGAGAAATCGGAATTGCAACAGAAAGAGAGATGACCTATTGGTTGTTTTCAGAGCCCATCATAAAAAAGGGCTCTATAATTAAAGTTGATCAATTCAAAAATTACATGTTTATATATTATCGATTTATTGGGCTCCCCGCCCAGGACTTATAAAATGATAGTAACAACCCTAAAGATAGTTACCTATTTTGCCAAGCATTGATCCTAGTTTTGTACATTTTAACCAAGGACAAGCAGTCCACATATCTTGGCTTGTTCATAGTAACTATTATTCTTAGATAACTGAAGATTGGAGTGCTAAGTTGGAGACTAGAGAGCTTACTTAATTCTTGCCCATTTTGCACATATGAGGAAACAAACATATAACTTTAATGAAAGTTAATGTTTAAGCCTTATAGCTTGCTAAATTTGTCAAATATCCTCGTTGTTAGAGATAACCAATAAGTTTCAATTCCATATAATAATAATAGATCATCTGTAAATAATAAATGATTTAGCTTAACTTTTTGCATTTGTCAATTAATTTCTTATCTTATCCAAATTTTTAGATGTAATAAAAAATTGAAATCTAATTAGATTTAAAATTTAAAAATATATAATTAAATCATATTACAAGAAAATATTATCGTTAATTATACATATTTGACTAAAACTATATAATTATACAGATATTTTAATTTTATGTATATTATAAATTTTACTGCCATTAAAATCTTGAGTGATCATGCTTGTTATAGAAACACTTAATATAAATGATAATGCTACTCTAATTATTTCCCCCGACTCATTATCACATAATTATAAAAGATTATAAATACTTATAAAGACTCATAATCATATCAGATTGTTGAACAAATGAATAGCTATGAAACTGAAATTAAAAGCTAAAAATTGGAAAAGATAATGCGTTTTCAAGCGGCCCATCCCCAGCAAGGAAGTGATACTAAACTGTCACTCTTTCTTTGCGTGACAGGTTCCAGGAGTAGGATCCATCTTCGTTTCTTCTTCTCCTACCATGACCCGCCCCGTTTACCTCCTCTCTCTGCTCTCTCTCGCTCTCCTCTTCCTGCTCTCTCGCTCCCACGTCCACGCGGATTCCCACTTTGAAGGCTTTGAAGCCGAAGACGACGAGGCTTCCGATGAAACTCTCGACCCCAACGCTTACAAACTCTCTCATCTCCCCTTAACTCGCTCAGACTCCGATCCCTCCTCCGAACCAGTTCCAAATCCGACCCCCAATCCGGATCCCCTACCAAAGCCCTCTCCTGAAGACCCCACCGCGCCGACGTCCACGGCCTTCGACTACTGGGATGAAGACGAATTCGAAGGCGTACCTCCGCCGCCGGAGACACCCAACAAAGTCTCGAAACCTGCTGATCCGATTGACAACCGGACGTCGGATTCGGATCCGAAACCTCAAACCACGGTACCGAAGAAAAAGCAATCTTACACAATCGAGATCGCGTGCGTTAGCTTCTTGATCATGTTCATCGTTAACTACTTTACAGGAAAGCGGGAGAATGAGAACATTGCCCTCTCTTGGGCGGCGAAGTTTGCGACCAAAGATTCGATCTTTGAGAAGAATTTCAGTCTCTTGGGCATTGGAGAAGGAGACGACTCGCCGTTGCTCTTAAAGGAAGGACAAAACGTGTTCAAATTCTATGCGAGTGGGCGTAGGTATTGTCAGGGGTTGTTAGCGACGATGGAGTTGAAGAGCAGGCACGATATGATTTCGAGGATCTATAATATGATTGTCCCGTGTAGAGATGAAATTAGTTTTGAGGTGTATATGAACGAGGATTCGATGGATCATGTGGTGTTTGCTTTGGCCAAGAAGAAGATTGCTAAAGTCATGCACAAGGAGGTCAGGGATTTGCAGAGGTTTGCTGGTTTTGTGGGGCAACCAGTTGGTGGAAGGAAATGGGTTGTTGATGAATTGAGTGTTGTTTCCGAATCTAAGGAGGTTGCTGGGGATTTGATCACCGAGGCTGTGCTTGATCAGGTTTCTATTTGCTTTGACACTTGTTTTTTCTTCAGTTTTGATGTCAGTTTGAGTTTTATCATGTTTTTAATGCCCTTATGGTCAAATGCATGATATTAACACATTCCTGGTTGAGTGAAACTAGCTTCAATTATCAAGCTATTGTGCCATAGAAAGGTTCCCATTCAGTTTATACTTGTGACTTATGATGGTGAGAATGTTTTACTGGCCTCAAAATTTTGAACTATATATACTATTTGATGTGAATGATGGCTTAGAGGGCAGTAGTTAGGAGAATCAAACTTTTAAGTTTTTGTTCTTCTTTCTCTTTCCATTTCTCTTGGAGGAGGAGAGGAACTAATCTGTTTGACCTTTTTTTCTTTAGTGGGATATATTACTGTGTGCAAATCTTATTGGTTTTAGTGCTCTTCCTGGACATGCATGGTTGCTGCTTCTTATACTAGTCTCACAGGACATCAATGCTGTAAGCTTTTATGTGTTCTGCGAACTACTATTGAGGTATTTGAATGTGCTCATTAGATTTATTCTGGGAGGAGGACCTTGGAGAATCTGGTATTATGATAATGCAATGGAAGCCTCTTTCCTTCCTGTGCTAGAAATAACTCCTAGATAAATGAGTCTTTTGGTCAAGCTTGTACTCATGTGGTAGGGAAACTGCAGATACGAAGCGCTTTAGATAAATTATAAATTAAAAGGTTTTACACTACTGGTCCTAGACATTAACTAACCAACTGTCAACTATCATTTTATCTTCATGAACTGTTAACCTTTCTTTTTGGATTTGGTTATGTAGGATTATTATTTTTATTGGTTTCAGAGCTTTTACTTACCTCAGTATGGGAGAATTTGAATATTATGTTTTGATGGTTATAGGTTTTATACTAAATACAAATAGAAATTGTTAAAGGACAAGGGTTTTTCATGAACTGTATGGAAAGAATTTAAATTCATTTTTGAGGGAAGTGGATAGAGATTTGCTACTGTAAGATTGTTTGGAAGGATTGAAGCCGCTGAATGAATTGCCTGTTAGTCATAGTTTTATAGGAACTGAAATTGTGAAGAGCTTATGGGACTAAACCTTGTGGATTTGGATTATTTCACTAGCTTTTGACTTGTATCACATCAGCATTCTTCTTAATTTTAATTGTTAAGAGCATTGGGTAGATATTTTGATAATTGGTACTGTGAATTTCCAGATGGTGCCTACTCTACTAGGCTTATGTATCTCTAACAACAAGTGTTAGCTGCGGCATGTCTTTTAAATGGATCTTGTTCACTGTTGGCTTGTGCAAGTCTTCTTAAGCAGCTTTATATGCAGGCTTCATTTCCTTTCTTCCCTATTGGTTTTTGATCTAATTTTCTGGAGTTTCTTTCTACACCTATAATCATAAACACCTATCATTATTGGTGTTTATTTCCTGGGTCTGCTTGATCTATATGCTCAATGTTTATGGAGTCACTTTAACTACGTGGCTGGTGATAAGATGTAAATGGTGGATTAACTATCAAGTGATGTATTTATTAGATCTTTGACCAAGCAATATGAACATCTGCAGGTCTTATGTAAATGGTGGATTAACTATCAAGTGATGTATTTATTAGATCTTTGACCAAGCGATATGAACATCTGCAGGTCTTATGTAAATGGTGGATTAACTATTAAGTGATGTATTTATTAGATCTTTGACCAAGCGATATGAACATCTGCAGGTCTTTGGTGAGAAGGCTTTTGAGAAACATGGCAAGGGCTTCATTTCAATGCATTTTTCTGATCAACATGCTGGCAAACACAAGAAGATGCTATTGTTCAAATTTGCACTTCCTGATGCGAAGAACATGGCTGAGATGAGTCGCTTGGTAGCTTTGATTCCTTATTATATTGATCTGATTGGGCGCTACAAGCTGAGTTCACAGGTTTGTCAGATTATATAAGCTAATATGATGTTGGCTGTTATATATAATAATGTATTGGATGAAGATTTAATAAAATATTCCTTCAACCAACTTCAGGCTCGATCTAAAACAGAAGCAGCCAGATTGAAGGCTGCGCAGGAAGCACATAAAGAACTTCAGAATGCAAGGCAAGAAGCTATACAGCGAAAGAAAGCCGAGAAGAAAAAGATGATGGAGGAGGCCGAAGCAAAGCTTAGTGCTGATGCCGTCCGCAAAAGAGAAGCAAAAGAACGTGCTCGTCAGATGAAGAAGGCAATGCCAAAAATAAAGATGACTCGAGCTTACTAGTTTATTTTGTTTTTCGATTTACTGCTGTGACTTCTTAGCTCAGCTCTATTCCTCAAATTTCTTCTTTTACGCTTTTCGACTCCCTGTTCTTCACTGCTTTTAGCTTTGATTTGAATCTTAGCAGTTAGTGTATGAATCACCCATCTTTCTGGGATTGAATGTTTGAAAATTAAACAGTATAGAAAAAGAGAAGATTTTCTTTAACATTCGACTTGAATCAACTTTTGGAAATTAGGATGTTCCTCACTTGATGACATGTTGTAACAGTATTTCGTTCGACTAATAAAACTTTCTGTATTTTATGTTTTTTAGTTTCAGAAATGAACAACTCTTTCTAAAGATATATTCAGTAACAAAATTGATGATGCTACGTATAGAGAAACATGAAGCGTTGGTACTTGAGGAAAATCATCCTCTACATATTGCTACTTTAATTATAAGAAGCAACATACATGATCGTTATCCAAAGCAATTAAATATGAGATTGTAAACATGGAGATGGCATACTGCATACCTGGCAGCAAGAGTAAACCATTATCTAGTGCTCTCCTAAATTTTGTCTTCTGATAAACTTGGAGCTATTAAAAGAGCTTAGTCGTGCAGTACGGATCTCTAAATGGGCCTTTGTTTCTATTGATCCACTATCGGCAGTCCAGGTCTTTATGAATTCTTAAACGTCTTCTACCAATTTTAATTGATTCCTCATTTTAAATTTAAGTTCATAAATTTGCCGTCATTTGACCAATGTTATGAATATTATACCGGTAATGATACCAAATTTGACTCTAGTATAATACTGTACCGGTATTAATTAAAATCGAGTACTATTTCGAATAATTTTTAAAATTTATAAAATAGACACTGAATTTTCTTAAAATTATAAAATTGTTCTTCAATATATTGTAATGTATAATTTATAATTCATAATTATAGAAATTTAAAATAACAATAATTTATTTATTTTAATTAATATTATTCTTCACATATTTCACATATAAATAATAGTCACAATTAATATGAAAAAATCATTTAATCATCATACAAATATAAAATTAAGAACAATACAATGTATTTAAAATATTACAATGTCATCATATAATAAATAATAATTACATCAAAACATCAAATAAAAAAAAAAGAAATATCTATGACTTTATAACAATTACAATTTGCAATAAAAGTTCGTGCAAAAGAACTAACTATAAGCGAAACCTGAAACAAAAATATTTATAATTAGATGCATATATAGAACTTAACAAATACATCAAATACGAGTGAAATTAAAAAAGAAGAGGAAAAATAAAAACTTGCAACTTCAATCAATCGAATATCAACTAAAACTACACTGACATCAATTCTCATTTAGTATAAAATTTTTATCATTAAGAGGAGTTTCATCATTACCATCATTCAAATTCATTACACCAAACATCAATACTTTTTCATCTAAGATTATATTCCAAGTCATTATCATTTATCAAACCCAGTTCTTCAAAAACCAAATTCGGCAAAAGATCGATATTATTAATGCAAATTGGATCTATGAACTACTTGTTTTATTAAGAGTACTAATAAACAATAAAAATAATTATTAAAAATTATATCTAACTTAATAATGATAATAACATTTATTTCCCCAAGCTTTAAATTATATCAAATAAAGACTAAGTTATTCAATCTTTTATGCTCCAATCTATTCATTTTTTTTAATGGATAAATTCAAATATACTCCAATTTCTATCACACCTGTTACACTCGCATATTGAATTAAAATTTCAATTACAAACTTTTGCATTTTTGAAACATTACTTCCGAATTGGTCCCACTAAGAAATTGTAATCGGTAAGATAACAAAAGTAACTTTATAAACAAAATAAAGTGATGATTAATTTTCACCAAGTGACAAAAGTGAAAAAAATATATACTTGGACTAAGATTGTCTCTTTGAAAAATAGCAATTAGCATCCCAAAATCACCTGAAACCTCATAAATCTCCATTTGTAAGCTTAGGAGATCTTGCATCACTTCATAGGCAAAAACTGTTGTAATAGTTAATAGCATTTCCCTATTAACTTCAGTTTTCTTTATAAAACCTAGTCTAAAATGGACAATAGGATTCAAAAGGCCCCATCTACAAATGAAGAATAGTAAAGTTGTCTTTCCCATCTCTCATTGATGCATGCAAGAAAAGGTATATATAAAGAAAGCTTATTTTTTATATTGACCTTAATTGTTTCCCTCACCTTCTCCATGGCATCATAAAAATAACTCTTTATTGCCTTTTTATCACTATCATCTAAGCAAAGTACCCTTACTAAAGGCTCAAAATTCGGATAACAAATTAAGAATAGGACCCAAATTCAAACTCTTCAAGTATAATTATGCAAACCTTTACTCCAGCATTAGACCTAACATATTGAGAAGCAACTCATTTATCACTAGTAAACATTTGTATCAACTCTTTCTTCATCATAATAAAACACTAAAGTGATAAGAAATTTTTACAAATCTTGTAATAGCAAAACGACAAGAATTCCTACCATTGGTGAAATCATTTCTCATCAAATTTAAGACTCGTGCATGATTATACATAAACTTGGTCACTCTTTTTGCCTTTTGTACATTTTCATCAATAATAAGAACATACATAGCATCCACTATTTTTTCGACATTATGCAACCGAATGAGTCTAATAAAAAAATTATACTTGTTTTATAATTTTCTTCCAATCGTTTTATAAGCGGAATCATTGTTAATCATAAAATGAACAATATTTTATGGCATAACTTCATTGACAACTTCAACGAATAGTTCAAATAGAGTATAAGCATTCCTAACATGGTCAGATGCATCAATAGACTTTAGAAACATTGTGCCCTTAACAGAATAAATCAAAAAATTAATAATAGACTCATGTCTTCTATTAGTCTAACCATCACAAATTACTGAACACCCAAAAGTATCCTAATTCATTCTTTTTTATCCAAATGACTTTTTATTTTATAAACAGAGCTACCCAAAACTTTACCTCTATAGTTATCAATTGAAGAAGCTTTGTATCCTGAAACGTAAGAGGCAATAACACCTACGATAGGTTGATAATAATAAGACTGGGAAGCATTGAATGTGATATCTGAATCATATCACCATCTAGCTATTGTCACATCCACATTATGAGTCACATCTCTTAATTATAAGGCACTATGAATTGAAAGTTGAGGTCTAGGAGTTGTTTGTGGATAAAAAAAGTGAGACACCTGTCTTATTTTTTTTCCTAACATCAGGTACAATATTCACTTCTTATTGGGTAGGACTGTTAACACCTTAACATTCCCACTGTCAATTTGAACACCAACAAACTAACTTTCACTACCAATTTCGTAATTCAATCTCTGCCTTCTATCTTTCTTATCATGATACTCTTCAAGTTAATTCTTCATTTGCTATTTAACATCATGACTCACTTGTTTACAAGGCTTAACTTTACTTTTAAACCCAGCTAAATGCTTCTTTAATCTAGTGATTCCTCCACTTTTCAAATGCTTGTTACTAAACAAGTTAATGGTATAGTTCTTCATTCTAGGAACTAACCCAACATGAGCCCAAGCTGGATCATTATATCTTCCTGAAGTGGATGAATTATTAAGAGTACTTGAACTTCTTTCTATTTATCTATAAAAATGAATGAAGACATATGTCAAAATCAACCTACTAGCTTCATATCAAAATAAATAAAATATAATACATCTTATACATAATTACACAATACACATATACATTTTGTACGATTACAACTTATACACAATTACTTAATATACATATACATCTTATATAATATAATTCATTTTGTATGATTACATCATACAGAATTCAATCACAACTAATACAATTCACCAATAAGTTAAAAACTAACAATTCAAGTATTCAATATATATAGTTACAGAATACACATATAAATCTTGTATAATATAACTCATTTTGCGTAACTACATTATTCAACCATAAACTAAATACATACCCTCACAATTATAACATATTCAACTTCAACCATAACTCACAATTATAAGTTTACAACTTAGTTTTTGTAATCTCATTATTTAACTGTAAACTAATATATTTTGTTTACTTATACAATTCAATTTGTAATGCTTATAGTTGTTTCATTTTCTTAACTAATTTTAATCAAAACTGATACTAAATTCATAATTTCCAGATTTAATTTAATAATCTTTCATTCAACAATTTTAATTAACATTCTTCGTTTCTTACTCAAGTTAACTCCACAATGAAGAGTAAACATACACTACATAATTCCATTTCATCCAATACAATTCATAAATAAGTCAAAAACTAACAATTCAAGTACTCAATATGCACAATTACATAACACACATATGCTTCTTATATAACCTAACTTATTTTATATGATAACATCAATCAACTATTGTTAGTGTCTCTATTTTCTATCTTTTTATGTGTAAATTTTCTTTGTTCTTGAGATTTGAAGTTATACTTAATGGAAATTAATCTTTTTTTATGTCAAGGTATATTTTGGAACTAAATAGAAAGAACTGTGATGATTTGAGATAAAAAGACCTGAACTAGGCGTTGACCCTAATTAGACATCGCCTCGTGCAACAACCAGAAGCTTGAAACATAACAGGTTGGAAGTATAAAGAGAACAACGTAGCAATGGAGTGAAAAGCAGAAACAGAGAAGTGTGGGTTTAAAAGGGCATGAACAGTGTTATTAGACCAAAGATTAAATTGTCAAATCAGTGAATAGTCTTGCAAGAGTGTAAGGAGCAAGGCCAAAACGCAGATGTTCTGCGTTTTGCTAAAAAAGCATAAAAGGCACAAACAGAAGCAACGAGTAGCAAATAAGAAGGAACGATGACGCATAGCTCTAAGATGCAGATAATGTCTGCATTTTCTGGCTTAAAATGCAACATGAAATGTGGACAAGAGTTGTATTGTGAAAGGCAGAGGATTTGTGCGTGAATAGGGGGTGGACCAAAAACCCCCGCTTTTTATTTGTCCCATCACGCTACAGTGAGAAAACAGTGAAGGAGTTGCGGTGTAGTGGGCGTGAATAGGAGGCTTGGACCAAAAACTCCACAATTTATTCATCACATCAAGCAATAGAGAGGGGCGGCAGAAGTGAAGGGTGGAAGAAGAGAGTTTGTGTGAGAGTGGTGAGACATGAATAGTAAGGTGGTCCATTAAGATTAAATTGTCCCATCGATGAATAGTGAACAAAGAGAGGAGAAGAGTGGGTTTACGACAGAAAGAAGAGTAGCGTGATAGGGAGAGAAAAGAACGCCAGCGACAGTCCCAACACCAGCGATTGTTCCAACGCCCATGACAGTCCCAAATAACTAGGAAAAATTATGATGATGGGTAACTAAACTTTTATTTCTTGGTTGATGGAATCCTAGTTATTGAACTCTGAATGTTGTGAAACTTTTGTTCTTTAATTCAATCGATTAACTAGTCAAGTATTAATTATTTTTTTGGGTCATTATTTGATTGTTTGATTTTACAGCTAGGTGCACAATTGGTTTATGATTTTATTCAATCAATCGGTAGATTAAACAGGTTGACGTTCAATTCTTTTAATAAAAAATAGCATTAAGATTTTTGTCTACTACGTTAGGGACATAATTTTAGGAAAAATAATTGTCTAGGCTAAATATACATCGTATGTATGTTGTCTAGTTCGTCGATTTTCTTGATTCATAACACTATTAATTAATTAAATATGAGATCATATCTAGGTTATTGATTAATAAGAGTTAATTCAAATACATGTTTTAGTTAACTAAACATAAGAGAAAATAGGTAACGAAATTTATCACGACGAATGCATAACTAATGAATTGGTTATTTTTAGCGTTGATAATCAATGCAAGTTTAATAATGAAGGAGACCAGAAACCAAGATTTGTTTCTATTGATTGTTAAGTTCTCATTTTTTTGGTCATTAGTTATTTTTTTCAATTTCATATTCCAATTAAATTTTGTTCAATTCACAATTACAACCCTCTTTTTTTTATTGCGTAACTACTAACGTCTGAATTCCTCGTGGGAACGATCCCTACTTTCCACTACTACATTAATTTATGTTGCAGGAAGTTGGTTTCTTTTTATATTTGGTTGCAAGCAACAGCAGTCACTAACTATAAACTAAAGATATACACTCACAACTATAACCTATTCAATTTTAACTATAACTCACAACTATAAGTTTACAACTTATTTTATGTAATCATATAATTCATGTAACACCCCAACATATAATCTAGAAGTATTATACCATGTCTGGGGTATATTAAGAAGTGAACATAATGAATTAAGTACATCTAAGTATAGTAAGAGACATAATGGTACTTAATGCAAAAGACATGGGTAAATGGATAATTTGTTTGCTTCGACATGGACATAGATACTTAGACGTAAAATATGTATGGAAATTTTTGATATGTTTGCTTAGATTATGAGCATGATGTGAGGGGAATTGATAAAATAAGTATTAAATAAGCAAATGGGATGTTTTTGGTTAAATTGGATGTATTTTTGTGTTGCTCTTCCACGATAAGACCGAAGTTAGTTGATTTGGGACGTGTACCTCACTGAATGGATAGGTTCCATTAAACATACCTCTGTAATTTGGCCATATCTTGATATATAGACCTCTAAATTGGATAATTCTAATTTAAAATTAATCTAGAGACAAAACTAAAACTTTCATGAAGGAACCAAAATTTTATTGTGCGTTTAAGATTTTTGAATTTTTTCTTGAAGTTGAGTTATGGTTTTTGTCCCTATTTTCGAACAGCCTGTAGTGTTTTTGGGATATAACTCCTGATATAATTAACCAAATTGCATGAATTTATGCCATTAGAAACTGAAGACATAAGGGAATGAAATAAATTGACAAGATTATAGGATAATATGGGAACTAAAGGAAGAAGAAGGATCAATATGCAATTTTCTTAAAGCCAACTCATGGACCAATAAGATTAAAGCATATGTTTTCAATAGGATTGTAACACATGGTTCAATAGAATTGTGACAAATGGTCTAATAGAGTTGTGACACATGTTCTAATACCATTGCAACACAAGGTCCGATAACATTGTAACACGTGGTCCAATGGGATTGTAAAACATGGTCTAATGGGATTGTGACATATGGTCTAATGGGATTGAAACATGTGTTTGAGACTAGAAAATTCATGAAAAGGCATATGGAGAGGGGAGATGGACAAAACTTTGATGGCATAACTTCATGTTTTTCTCCTCCCCATTTCACCTTCTTCATCCTATCATTTTTCATTTAGTAATTCAAGCAAACCAAAGAGGAAGGGAAGGAAAAGCATTAGAAGAACTACTTTACCAATTTTAAGGTTTGGGACTTCACTTAGTTGATTTATGTATTTGTGTATGATTGAATGGATATAAAGATTCATTTGGATGTGGAATTATTGCTGGGATGTTGCTTTGGTATTATTTTGGTGTTATTTTGCTTGAACTTGGTTATATATGATAAGAGAGTATTATGTAGTAGAATTCTATATCGGGTTTGTTTGAGTCATAACTTAGCATATAGACGTCCAAATTGTGTGATTTTAGTTTCATATGAAACCTAATACATAGATATAAATATCTCTAGAAGGGACTCTGACCTAATTCTGGCTCTATGACCTTTAAAATTGAGATTGAAAAAGGTGACCTGATGTTGCCCCTGTTTTGGAGCAGCTTATGATATTTTGCCTATATCTCATAATTTAGAAGTCCAAATAGTCTGATTGTTAGTACTATAAAAACTATAGACATAAATGAAATATGACTTACCATATTTGAATTAGGTGATTGAATGTTGGAATTTAAGATTGAGCATAATGAATTCCAAAGAAAACTTACATGTACATAATAATTCGTTTGTGTATGTATTGCTCATATGTGTATAATATGATTATACAAGTGTGATTTTGATACCCGTCTAATGGTAATTAGTTATAAATTGGATGCATGAACATAGATATAGATTTTGTGACTTGAAATGTATATCATACGATTTGTTAATATATGAATTGTGAAATTTGCAAATGGTTCAAAGAAATTGTATGTTTCTTTTGGATTACCATGTAAATGTAAAAATGTTTTACTACTATTAAATGATAATATTAAGCTTTGGGGAATTTTGTAATGTTTATATGTATAACATTGAACTGAAATGCATATTGGGAATGTATGTGCAGGAAATTGGTTGCCTTATGTGTGGATGGTTATAGGTTTTATATAGAGGGTGTTATATTTTGTGGTATTAGAGCCCGATTTCGAAGGTTCGACCAATAAGAGTCTAGCAATGTGTGATATGGTTTGGTTTTAATATTGACCTAATGTAGATGTCTCTGTTTTCTTGTAAATGGTAGAGATGGAAAAACCTCATGAAGCTAATGATGAGTCAACAGATAGTGTGGTAAGGAGAGAGACTAAATAATTTTGAGTCGTCGTGAGCCTTCAAAGAGTATGTGATAGAATGTTATCAGTAGATTGACTAGCATGTGATATACATGTGACTAGTCCATTGGGCCATAGTGTATATGTTTATAAAGTGTATAGAGATTGCCATATTTTGGTCCATGGGAATTAGTTTGCAACTAATCTGATAAAGTTACTTATCCATGAACTTGAATTGATCTTAGGCATGAATTGGTTGTCCAAACACCAAGCTATAGTTGATTATGGGTTGCAAACAATTGTGCTCGAAGATTTTGATGGTTTAGAAACAGTGGTGCGTGGTATTGATAAGCATTTGCTGTAAACGATCTAGAAGGGGGGGTTGAATAGATCTTTTAGACTTTTTCGCAAAGTGCTACAATAAAACCAAGAATTA
>JAOSBN010000177.1:8653893-8685685 GCA_027563595.1 Erythroxylum suave
CGATGGAAGGGCGGCGGGTAGTTGCAAACCCATTCGTTGTAGTGCAAGTGCTGCAACAGCGGCTACATCAGGATTTGTTGCCGCCGTCTGACTGATCTGAGTACTTCTAGACGTGGTGCCCTGATGTCGGGCCCCACGGTGGGCGCCATCTAGTTCTGTCTGATTTTGATGGGGCTGGGCGCTGCTGCTTGGATCCATAGGATTGGTTGACTTTGGCACTGAAATATCTGCAAAACAATAAGACACACCAGGAGTTGACTGCCGGTAGGCCCCTCCGACGCTCAAGTTAGTCTTTTGTGAGAGTTTTGGCAGCTAGTGAATAAAGAATACTAGGTTTTTTGAGAGTCGTATCTTTTTCACGATGAGGTAACCAATTTATATAGCTAATACTTTCGGAGATTAGGTCAATCATTAAGGGGTGGGCCGAACGGCCCATGCGCCGTTCTGAGTCTGGACTTAGGCCTAATATGACCGACCCAACCAATTAATATTTTAAGTTTTAATGTTGTCAAAGTACAAAATATAAAGATGATGACGAAGAATAGTTTCGTATAATGACAAATAAGATTCACACTCGATCATTTTGAATATCTTACTTCTAGCAATCCAACTTTATCAAAATATATGTAGCTTACGACATTGTTCCTTAGGTCAAAAGTGATGGCATTAACAAACTTAAAATAAGATGTGTTTCCATCACGACATCTCTATCATTAAAAAAAAGAGCATTTAATTTCATAAATTAATGTGATTCAAAGGAAAGCTAGAACAATTATGAATTATTAGCCACCTAGAGCTAAATGAGTCGAGAAACTAGCACGTGCTTTATTGAAATACTATATACAAAAGAGTGAAAGCAAACCGTAATACTTGTCGCAGGATCATTGGGCCGTTATATTTCCTGACAGGCGTTCTCCTGAGGATGATCTTTATCCGCGGCTGTCAAACTTGGAAAATTTGCAGATAAATAATTTATTTAAATTCATATTTATCTACTCCAACCCAACCACTCCAAAAAATAAAGAAAGTCCTGTCTCTTTCAAAAGTAAAACATTTAACTTTATAAAGTTGGTAAATACAAAAGCCACTCAATCATTAGATCACTCAAAAGAAACAAAGTATGCAACCGAGTACAGAAAAAGAAATTACAGAAAACAGCTAAACAATGCGAACGCAGGCTGACAGTAGCCTTATCTTCCATCTAAGCTGGCTCATGCTCAAGCCCCACGAAGGTCTCTTCTAACAGGACACAATTTAGGAAGTTGGCGACGACTGTTAGTTGGGTACACTACCTCAACTAGGCATTCGCATGGCCAAACCTAATAACAATAACAATACACGAGGGGATAGACAAGTGCTTACAGCTTATTCTTTTTTTTTTTTTTAATCCCACGAACAAAAAAATCAAACAAGTCTCCTCTACCTAATCTATGATAATGATTTGGATGATATCCGACACATTAGGGAATTAGGAAACTCTAACCATTGCTTAAAAGTTAAAAACTTTAAAGCATTTTACCAAAGCATTTCATGTGCTTAAATTAAGGACATTGCATAAAATGAAATTGTGGATAATTGGTTAGTAGGATAAAGCAAACAGTATTCTACTGATTATATATTTGTGGCACAATTAATTAATTAAAAGTATTCTTTATCTTATTTATATCTATTTTATTTTTATTTATTTATAAAATAAATTTTATTTGATAAATAAACTTTATAAATAAAATTATAATAAGATTTGATAATCATATTACATTATGTATTATTTTTAAATTATTCTTAGTCATTACTTCATTAAGATTAATGATTAAAAAATTGAACTAGTTCAACTTATTCAACTATGGAAATCTTGAATTGATTTCATTTGATTTATTTTAATAATTTTTGTTATTAAAAATCATCGGTTTATTAATTAACTCACTGGTTTTCATAAAATAACTAGTCTTTATAAATAAAAAATAAGCTCGCTAGTTTTCATTTAACATGATCTTTTTTTCAATTAAATTTCAACTTTTCCATGGACAATGATAGACTCCTTATTTTTTTTTAAATTCTTTAATTATGTTCAAATTTACTATATACTGATATTATAATAGTCTAAAACCAATTGAACCTTTAAACCTTAAAGTTTTTATCTTACTAGTTTAATTTTTGATTTGATTTTTAAAACATTGATTAAGATTAGATATTAATAAAATAAAAAGATTACTGCATGTTATGTTTCTTCCCTATGAAAAAAGTAGTTAATCTTATAAACAAAAGCATAGATATATTTAAATAAATAGACGAGTGCTTATTAGAGAACAAGTTTATTAAACTTACCTGACATAAAATTTCATATGAAACATTATTTGTGTATCTATAAAAATAGTCATTACGATGATTATACAAGAGATCATTTGACTTGAGATATTCAAAATATCTCATATAACTATCGTTATATCTTGATTGTATATTGACTTATCCTAGTCAAGGGTAACTTAATTAGTATTCATTGTATATGGTATAAATTGTATAGAAATAGCTGAGTGATTAATGTTAGATTTCAATTAGTATCGTAAAGTAATTAGAGAAAATATTTTATTGTTATCTATTAGTAGCTTAAAGTAACTAAAAATTTTCCATTATTTTTTATTAGTATTGACTCGAGAAATTCTTAACTAATGTCAAATGACACTTTGAGAATAATTTCCAACTGCAATTAAAAGAATCAATTACTATTGTTGAAAAAAATATGATAAGACATATATAGATCAGAGATTAATTTTATATTTTATGTTTAATATGAAAATTGTATGATAAAATAATTGAATTATAGAAAAATCATGATTTATTATTAGATGTCAATATTAATATAGAGATGTAACTTATTTAATTGGAGAATTAAAGATACATTCAAGAATTTAATTTTTGTTCATTCAAATATATTTGAGAACTTAATGGATCGTATATAAAGAATGAATAAGAAAAGATAAGATAATTAAATTAAATTGAACTTAATTATAAATTTTGAGAAATTTTATGGTCAAAATAAAATATATTTAATAAGTTAACATCAATATTATACATTAGATCTTAATAAGACTTAATTCGTATTTAATTGTAACTAATTATGATTTTCATTAAAATTTGATTTAAATTATTATTAATTTAAAATATTTAAAAGTTTAATTCGTATTTAATTGTAACTAATTATGATTTTCATTAAATTTTGATTTAAATTATAATTAATTTAAAATATTTAAAAGTTTAAGCCATATTATATGTAGACGAAGGCTTTGCATGACCCAGTAGTATTATTAGGTTACCCCTTTTTATACCACTTATAGATTTCTCTCATAAATACTAATAGAATCCATACACTTATACAATTATGGTAGTTTTCACATAACTTATGAATTTTGAAGGAGCTATAAAACATGAAATCAAACTTCATAATAAGACGTAATTTACAATTAATACTTTATTATGTTTATGGATTTAATAAATTTATAAAATTAGAATGATATTGGTTTTTAAAAATCTAAAAAATTTATTTTCTTTCACTCTGCATATGATGTAATCATATCTCGATTTCTTAATAATGATGTCATAGCTTTCTTTTATTTTATAACTCAATTTTCTATTTTGTTATTGCTGATCGTGATATAATGATTGAAATTAAGACGATATGCCTATGCAAATTCATTTTTATTAAGAATGTGAAAAGTTACGATTTAAAGAAAACGAAAATTGGTTTTGGAAACCTCATATTTAACGCTTTCAAACCACAAACCAATTGCAAAGGGTTGCCACTAGTCAAGCCACCATTCGGTTAGTTACCATCGTTGTTCAATTACTACAAATTGTAGAGACTAGGTATTGAACTCAATTTACTTTAACATTGTGAACAAAGACAGTAGAAATTTTGAAATATAACCTTCGTACAACATTGATGCCACCGATGGTAGGAAGTTTATTTAAGCTCCAAGCAGTCCAATAGATGGTGATGGGTAGGTTGTTAAAGGAACCAAAAATGCTATAGTGTCACTTACCACACATGTGTTTCTCTCTTATCATCCATGGTTAATATCCATCAATATGTCATGTGTTTATTGGTCAGAGTAGACGACAACAATTTGATTGAATTATGTGATTGCCAGAGCACGACTAGCTAGGGAAGTTGCTAATAATGGTTATTAAAAAATGGCTAATAATCGCTATCACGAGTGGTATATTTGTTTCAGGTATTTATGGGGTCACTTTCGATTTCTTCTATTCTTCATTCAATCATCTCAAATGATGACATAATTGATAAATTCTATTACTACTATCGTTACTTTCTCCTCATCAAAGTGATTACGACACTTAAAGATCAATTATATCTTTATCTCCTACTCTAAATAATTTTTTGGTTCATTCCTACCCCTAAGAGAAAGTATGGTCATCTTGATGTTAGCTAGATTCTAGTACACTCCTTCAACTTTTCTCTGAATAATGTGTAACTCTTAGTCCTAAACATGTCCCCTTCAATCTTAAATGTGAGGTCAAATGTCATAAGCACTTAGTTCATCATTCTCCTCATCAACCTTCATTATAGGAATGTGCCTATTATGCCTCCCTTTATTAAGAACTCAGGTTGTCGTCTCCCTTACAATTCATAAACCTATAGTGATTAATTCTTCAATAAATATCATATCCATGCTTTCTATCTATTGTTCCATCGCCTCTATAAATCATGAGTTATATTTCTCCACGTTTATTGTTGAAAGTTGTAAGAAAATTTTATAAAGAAAAATTTTCTCATGCACTTACTCACATGATTACTCTCAAATATGACAAATCATTCATGTTTCACTCTTTATTTGACTTTTGTTGATGCTAATATGTCATTCTCTTACCTTTTCACTCTTTGCTTCCCTCACAATTTTTTTAAAGAATAGAAAAACTCAAAAGAATTTAATATGATGGAGTCCAACAAACCTAATGAATTGATAGTTGAATAAGAAGATAAATAACTAGTTAAGCAAGAAGTACAAAACTAACATAAAACAAAGGAGTTGGGAATGATTTCTTAATGCACCATTCATGCACCACTTTTTTGCTTTTATTTTCTTTGGTAAAATAATAATAATACAAATAATAGAGTTCAGAACAATTTTGAAGTGAAGGCAATAAGAGATATAGACAAACCCTAAAAATAAGAAGGTGATGAAATTTGATTTTTATTAGAAATTTAGATATAAGAATACGATACAATAGAATCCAAAGGAATAATAAAGAACATGTTTTTTTTAACAAAGAAATAAAAAAGATAAAAATATAAGTAAACTTAATTTAGAGCCAAACTTTGACACCAAATAATGCGAATTTACTTAGTAATAAAATCCTAGAGAAACTATAAATAATTTTGAACCAAACCTAAGAAAGCTAAATCAAATATATAAAGAGAACTGACCTGTTGATTATAGAGTACAAAATATATTAAGTATTTAAACATCACAAAAAATTCTTTCATAAATTTGAAGTTCAATGAAGAACAAGGAAATGAAGCATTTACGACTCTTAATAAAAAAGGATGTCAAAAAATACTAAAAAAAACATCCCTTAAATACTAGAAAAAATTAGGGTTTCAAGTGGACATGAATGTGTTTTAGGTCAAGTTCGTTGTGAGAAAAATAGCCAAGACACAATCTAGAACATACTTATGTTGGAGAATGTATATCTTTATGTAACTTCCATGGAGATGAATATGGTCTATAATACAAATGTGTTGGAGGCCATATCTTTACACTAAAAGAAAAATGGGGTCTAGCGATAGAAATTATCGATAAAATGTGAAGGTTTTTTGTCGATAAGCGAATTCATCGACGAAAATTATTGACGAAATGAGTCGACGGAGAAATGGCAATAGGTAATCTTTAGCAACAGAATAGTGAATGTTCGTTGTTAATTTAGCGACGGATTTAGGATGTCTGTCGTTACATTTAGCGATGGACAAGGTTCTGAAAATTAGGTGAAAAATTTAACGACAGTGAGATGTGTTCCATCGGTAAATTTACCAACAGAATTTTCTTATTCCGTAGGTAAATTTACTACCAAATTTACTGATGGATATTGTTTTTTTTAATTTTTCCTATATTTAATTTTGATTGATAATCTTATAATTGATAATTAATTTCTACAATTATCTATTGATAATATTTGGATTTTTTCTATATTTAATTTGTCTAAACAGTAATCTGATTGATAATATAAAGTAAAATTTATCTTAATTGATAATAAAAAATTATTATCTACACCAATAAGTATCTAATTCATACAAAATAACTTAAGAATAGCTACAACTAAGCCATGTAGTTGGTGAATGCGGATGTTCGAACTGCCACGATGAGGTGTTGTCCTTCCCCTTCAACTCATTCACCTCATTATAGAACTGGACTATGTACTCTATCGACTATTGCAACTAAGTTGCCAACCTCTCTACCATGCTCTCAAGCTGAACGACTCTCTCATTGAATTTAGACCGCCTATTAGATGCAGTTGTACTGGATGTGGAGGATTATGAATAACATATGTTTGCAAAAAAAACCTAAGCTGAAGATCCTTCAGGGCAGTCCCTACCACCCATTGCACTAAGATATGTTTGACTCTCATCAATAGTTTTGGAGTGTTGAGACTGTCGTTGAATGCTTTCTTATATTTGGTCATATCAGGAGGCAATGTTTATGTTAATAAGTGATAATTATTAAGAATTAATATTAAACCATAAATTTCACATACATTAAGTTCTCTAGATCGGGTGTTGACGAAGGTCACACTATCATATTTCTTAATGTGAGTACGTAAAAAGAGTAGATGTAGTGTAGACTTCTTGTCCATAGACTTTTCTTGCATCAGAATAAAGTGTTATTAAGTGAACTACAATTTTCGAAAATTTTGGCAGATTTTCCTCTATTTTTATGATATTTACCTCCTATTGAACAAAAAAAGTAACTCAACAATACAACCACATATGGCACCAACATTTATAACATTATCATTTTCCATAATACACATATATTTTCATTCCAAAATTCACACATTAAATTAAATTGAAATCAAATTTCATACATCAAAGTAAAAAAAAAAGTGTAAAGTATAAATACTTACAAGTTTCTTTGCATGCTCCTAGCGGGTAATATATCCTCCAATGTGTACGGGAAGACTCTCTCCCTTTGATTCTCTATGTTTGTTTGCATAATTACACTTTGAAATAGACATTGCCTCGGGTGATGTCCAATGCTACTGCCAATGACTCCATATTTCTTCAGATATATAAGGAGGGCGTACACCATTCTTGTTTATCGCACTAAGAAAGTCTTTATAACATGTATAAGCTCCCCTCTCCCATATTTTATAAATTACCATGTCAAATTTGGAATCCAAAAAAAAATTCTTTTTGAAAAGAGGAAAAAAAATACTAGAAGTACTTATAACCTACAATATTTATCTTATTAATGTATAAAATTAATTAGATAAAATATACAAAAGAATATATTTATAATAAAAATCATTCATCGCTTGAGAGATATCCTTCCATATATGGCCATCAAGATCAATCTTCTCCTTAAACTTGAATGTTATATTTCTTGAGCACGTTCAAGATAGAACCAACTGATATATAAGCAATGTTAAATAATTTTCAAATTAAAACCTATAACTTTAGTATAAACCTATGATGTTATCATGCATGCATTTTCAATAACAGATTGTTGATAATTCTTATGTAAGTTCTTCCATCAATTTCCTTAGCTCTAGGTTGGAGGTTACCTTCTTCATTCACAACATTTATCCTTGATATCTCTGTTAGTATATGGGTGGTGGATGAAGGAGGAATGGTGGATGGTGTAGCAGGGATGCTAGATGGTATAGCATCAAGTACAGAAGGTGACTATACAGGGATTGCAGGTTAGGAAGGTGATGTCTCACCGGGATGTGCAATAGGTGGACGTACAGATTCTGTAGCATCTGTCAAAGATGATGCTTCACCTAAACCTGCACTGGCTAGTTCAAATGGTGATAGCCTGACCATTGGCTGCATCATTTATAGTTTTCTCTTTTATGACATATTTTTAACCTAAAATATGTATTTTGTTGAATATTTCAGTAATAGAAAAATATAAATTAAATATATAACAATATATTGTTGATGCAATAATAGATTTATTCATATAATATTCTATTATAAACACAAATTAATCAATGTCATGATCATTTAATTGTAAATCAAAATCAAAATCATCATCATCTTCTTTTTCTGAAAAGTTATAATCAAACTCAAGCTCCTTTTTAGATCTCTCGCTGTCCTTATCCTCTCTAGATGAAATTTCAACATATTCATTATTTGGATAATTCAAAAGTTCATTATCATCATATGTTACACAGGCATTTATTTCATAAACCTCTTCTTGAAACGCTTCACTTTCAATTATCATATTTTTCTCCTTTTCCATGTAATTCAAAAATACCTCTAGGTTTTACTTTACAAACGGCCAACCAATCAGACTTATCTCGTTGTAAGCTAGGAAAAGGGACATAATACACTTGAATTACTTGCATCGCCAACACGAAAGGTTTAAATTGTTTGAATCTTCTTTTCTGGTTGATTTCAACTAGATTGTCTCAGTTATGCACTTTTATACCAACATTAAGAGTTAGATCAAACCAATCACACTTAAATATCACACTCCACTTTATTGGCAATGCAGGGCACTGAACTTCAAGTATCTCAATAATTTTTCTATAGTAATCCATCAATTCTCCTTGCATACAAACTCTACTATTTATTGTTTTCTTGTTATGACCATGATATTCTGTATGAAATTTGTATCTATTAATAGAATACACCGAATAAAATTTAACAGTTTGCGAAGGTCCTTTCGCAAGATCACATATGAACTTGTTCTTTATTTCCTAAGGCCTAAACAAAAATAAATTATCATATTAAATAGTATAATGTCATTTGAACACTTTGATCTAGTAATTCAACCACTTCAATAATAGTAAGTGAAAACTTACATATTTCTCGAATCATCGAGAAAAGTGTCTTTTAACTTTTTTATTAATATCATCCTATGTTTTTTCAGGTATTAACTCGCATAACCATTCCTCATATAATCTAAAAGTATTATTATGTACTTTAGTTGTGAACAACATTAACTTCGAAAACCCAAATAATCTGTTTCAACTTATAACATGAAAGGTTCATATGTTCAATAAAATGTGACCATGGGTAGCCTCAATTTCTTCCTTTATTAACATTCTTTTTATTGACCCTCCATATGTTCATTCAAGATATGTGAAAATGGATAAGTTACCATCAACATCACCCGTTCCTCACCTATCATCATTACGAGGAACTTTTCTTTCTTTTGTGTGTGTATGCGGCTCAAAATAATGTGAGCAAAATATACTTACTTCCTCTACTAAATAAGCATTACATATCAAATCTTCAACTTTAGCCTGGTTTTAGACATTTTTTTTCAAGTGATGCAAATATCTATATTAAAAAAATATGATTATTACAATTATGTGATTAAAACATGTTATAACTCCAATTTAAGTATTTATTATAATTACCTCTCAAAAGGGATACATCCATTGATATTGAACTGGACCAACAAGTTTAGCCTCGTATGCTAAATGCATGGGTAGATGCTCCATACAATAAAAGAAAATTGGAGGGAAAATCACTTCTAACTTGTACAAGATTACTAGAATTTCCCTTTCTAGTTTTTTCATTTCGTCTTAAGCTTTTGAAAAACAAACTTAATTTTGTTATAGCTTCCCAAACCTTATTCGGTAGTAACTCCTGAAATGCAATTGGAATTAGCCTTTGCATAAGCACATGACAATAATTATTTTTCATCCCAAATAATTTTGTATTTCTTCATGTCCATACACCTTGTCAAGTTTGAAACATAACCAGAGGGAAACTTTAGACTTTTTAACCATTCACACAAAATTTTCCTTTTGTTTTTTTGTCCAAAGTGTAACATGCTTTTGAATATTTATTAGCGTGAAGATCGTTATCTAACTCATTCCTTCTATAAAAAGTTTCAAAACAGCTCGTGATTTTGCATTGTCTTTTGTCCTCCCTTTAATGTTCATTATGATATTGAACAAATTTTCAAAAATAATTTTTTAATGAACTTTTATTTATTGCATTTAAATGGATGATTTGAAGGAAGAAATTTCTTGTGATTGTCAAACCAAGATTTTTGATCCCGTTTGGAAGATAAAATGCATTAAAATTATTGCCACAATAAGGACAAGCCAGTTTTCCTGTTGTGTTTCATCCAAACAACAAAGCATGTGTTGGGAATTCACTAATAGTCCACATCAAAGTTGCTCTGAACAAAAAATTTTGTTTAAGAGACACATCATTTGTCTTCATACCATATTCTCAAAGATTATGCAATTTAGATACCAATGATTGTAAAATACATCAATTTTGTGCTTTGGATTTGTAGGCCCTGACACAATCACTGTCAAAAACATATATGTCTCATTCATACCTATCCACGGAGGCAAATTATAAGAAATAACTACGACTGGCCACGATGAATATTGTCGGCTGGATTGACCAAAAGGATAGAATCCATCCGTCGATAATCTCAACCTAACATTTCGACTTTCAGCTGCAAACTCATAATAGGTGTTATTGAAATATTTTCATGTGAGTGCACTTGGAAGATGGTTCATTATTCTATCTTCTTGTTCATGTTCATTATGTCATCTCATGTGAGATACAGTAACATCAAAGACTTATAGTCTTTGAAGTCTCGAAGTAAGTTAGAAATAATACATTCTCTTCCAAGGTACTAATTTCTGTTTCATAGTACGCTTCTAGGTTTGAACCTAGATTGACCACAAAATTTGTACTCTTGTAGTTCTATATCTTCTCCCCAAAACAACATACATCCCAATTTGCAACAATCCATATTTTCAACTTAAAAACCAAGATCCCTAATAAAATTTTTCAAGTTGTAAAAATTATCAACCATTTTATGATCAGGAGGCAATGATTCACTATTTCAAGCAATAATTTTATCAAAATATGCCCTTCAGATTTTATGTTGAATATTCGAGCAATTGAAGATAATTGAGTCATGGTGTCACAAATTGGTCACAATTTTGGTTCTTCTTCAAGATTTTCTATATTTTCCTAAAATGTATAATCAGCAACATCATAAATCATTTAGATGTAAGTATTTTCAATTGTACCCATATTATTTGTTCTAAATTTAGTCTCCCTTTAAAACTTATCCACATTTATTGACGAGCTTACTTTATTACCCCTTGAGTGCTACAAATTAATGGCTCCCTATGTCATATCTACTCAAAATAATTTGGAATAAACTCTTTTCTTAACAAATGGAGATTCACTTCATCAATAGAAAGAAAATGAATATTTTTGCACTTTTTACATAGACATATGATCTTTGGGTCATTCATATATGCAGATTAAGAACATGCATAGTGAATAAAAGCTTCAACTCCCTCAACAAACTCAGGATTAATGAAACCATCGGGTGTTAATCGTCTATATATCTAAGATCTATCAACATTATTTATTTTTGCAAAACTGTTATTTATAAAAGTTATTTTATAGTTAGTATTCTTCATTTCTCCCAAGTTTACAGAACGTTTAATCTTTACTTTATAGAACATCTCCTAAGTTTTTACAGGTCTCTAGCCATTTCTCCTCTAAATTAAAACCAACTTATCCCACCATATAAGTTCACAATTAGAAAACCCAACCATAACCAATTCCAACTTAGTGATTGGACAATCACCACATTCTAATTTATAATAACTTTACAAATGAATTGTAATTCAAACATCTAGCCATTAATTATTCTAACAATATTCCAAATATGAACAGAAGTTGGACGACTTAATTGATAGACAATATATGTAAGTATATATCAGGCAAATAAAACAATATGTCAACCGATATCTTGTAAGAAGTGAAATTAAGAAGTAAAAGAAAATACGTACATGTATTAAATCCAACATTACATCGAGCAATCACATTAAAGTTTAAATATTCAGTTTGAATTAATTACCTACAAGTTGATTTTCAAATTTTGGTTTTAAACCTAACATCACAATGGTACATGAGATTGTTTATACCTGTGAATCGAGAGAGCAAGTTCTCCCTGTAACTTTTAGACTTGTAGAATTTTTCACTAATAAGTAAAATTTAGACAGTGTGGGTTTGTATTTACAAAGTAAAATTTTATAATAAAATCCTTAATATCCTTGTAGAGGAAGAGCATTGTTTTAATCTTTAAAAATTTGTATTTTCATTTTTTCAGAAAATTCATTCTCTCATACTTTAGTTAAAAAATAATGATAAAGTACATGCAATATAAATATTACACTTGTATCAACAAAACACATCTTTTTTTTTACATGTTGAATAAAATTCATTAAGAACAGAAAATTAATCGTAATATCTATAAATATAATTGTGTAATAGAATTAAAAGTAGAATACTGATGGAATGGAAGAACTTAGCGTGATACCATTTCGGAAAAGGTGAAGAATAGGTGCAAATTGTATAGAGCAATCGCAGTTGGGACGACTTGGGAGCAGGAGCACGAGGGCACTAGCCCCTTTTTGCATCACATGGAAAAACACACGTTTCGGTTTACCAAACAACATAACAAAAAGAAAGAGCCGCACATGGGCGTTACGACCGACAGAAGGACCCCAATTTTAATGACTGTAGCACGTGCTCTCTTACGTGCTGTCCCGGTTAGCGTAAGCGGATGTTGCCGACTTATCCTCTGCCTTACAAAAATGCCTCATATCTTATATTTCGATCTTGGCTTTCGAGTCGTGCGAGTTCCTTGTACTTAAGGTATTTGGATTGTTTTTTTTAATAGATATATTTATATTACGATTTACGAGTCCATTATTTGATATTATAATATCATCAATTGGCATTATATTTTAAAATCAAATGGTAGGTATATACGATCGTTAACCTTTTTTCTAGGGTGAAGTCAAGTTACTGACAAATTTGCTTATGCAAATAACAAAAAAATATTTGACTAGGTCTTTATAATGCCCAAATTTAAATAATAATGGAAAGAAAAAATAATTTGTAATCTTATTTAATGATTTTAAAAACATAAAATAAAAAATTAATTAATAATAAAAAATATGAAACATATCCAAAAAAATTGAATAGATAAATTTTGACATTAAGAACATGCTTAATCAAGTAAATCTTGGTTGTCACGTTATCACCTGAATCAGACAAAATTATTTAATATATAATATACCTCAAAATTATATCCCAATATAAAATTATGATTGTTTAAATTTGATATGATGATTCGAGACTTATAAAATTTTCAATGTATTTCTGATCCGATTTAATGGTGGCAGCGTAAGCTCCAATGGTGACATTTGCTCCACGATTTAATGCTTATCCATGTGGTGTTTTCATTTAATAAAAAAGTCAAAATATTTATTAAAAGTGTTTTTTTATAAAGATGTTCTTATTTCATAACATGAATCTAAAGCAAATATTTCCAAATTACAAATTTATTTATGATAATTTTGTAAGTTAAAGTGGAAAGAAGCGATTTGATTTGATCCTGACGATTGTTTTCTTTGTTAAATTATACACTATTTTTATTTAAAAATAAAAACTTTTATTTTAAAAAATGATTTAATTCTGATAAAATACTCTCATTCTATTAAAAATGTCAACCTATTAATGTTCATAATAATTTATAGATTGTTAAAATAAAAAGTAATTGCCATAAATTATGGTGTTTTATTAAAACGTGGGGGATCTTTCACTTTCTTTTCTTTTTAATCATTTCACCGTGATATTATTAACCGTCAAACATCTTATAAAAGACGCCTGATCGCTCTGCATCTGCTTGTAACTAAACTGATTAATATAATTATACAGTGACTCGGACCCCATTTCTCTCTCCCGGTCTCCCTCTAGCTTTTGCTGCTGTTGGAAGCTTTTTTGTTTTTTTCTTTTCTTGCTCTCTCTCTCTCTCTCTACACGCACAAGTTTGGTAGAGGGGGTTGAGAGGTCGACCTTACTTGTTTGAGCTGATTTTGTGTGAATTCTGTGTCTTTTCTTTTTGTTTATTACCCCCTGTGCAAATTTTGAGAGTTGAAATGGAGAGAGATTTTCTGGGATTGAGCTCAAAGCAGCCACTCGTTCCTGCGGAGGATGAGGTTAACGTTGACGGCTTCAAAGAGACAGGTACTTGCTATGATCCCTCTAAAATTTTTCCCTTTCTATGGATTCTAACATTCTGCACTTTGAGCTTGTTTTGGTTATATAGTTATGTAGTTAGTTCTTGCTTTTGGGAGATGGGTTAGTCTGGAATTCTCTACCTTTGCCTTGTGAATTTTAGACTGCATGGTTACTGAAACTGGGATATACTACTTAAAAAAGAGAGAAAAGCCAACGAAATAACCAAAAGATTCTATACCATTGAGCAGCTATATTGTGGTGAGATAGTATATTTATATTTAACCATAATCCTAAACAGAAGAAAGCTTCTTGTCTTGTTTTTCCTTCTCTGTTAGCTCTACGTCTTTCTCTTTTTGTCTAAATTTACTACGCTTTTATGTTTTTAGTTGTGAATTTGCATATCTATCTGTTCCGTTCGTGTTTGCATGTTTCTCTGTCTGCTGTGCTTGATTGTATAGTGAAGACTAATGATTATTGTAGGATTTGTGTCTATCTTTTCAGCCATGTGCTGCTAAAATTTTTCAGTATCCGAGAAGAGTTTTATGAAATCTATCTTTAACTTATGACTTCGTTTATCCGTTCCTAACAACAGCAACATACTAAACTTTCGGTTCGAATTTGTTCAGTTATGGCAATTTTGCACTTGTATGGTTTAATCTCGATAAGTTTCTAGCTGTAGCTGAAACGCCTGTAAGCTATATGTCTTATTTTTCGACTTCTACGATTTGCTAAGGTTCAGGGATACGATGGCCCTTTTCCACTGCTCTCACTCATTCGAAGTCATTCAAGGTTCCTCAAGAAGACAAGACTAAGAAGATTGCATCTGATCTTTTGCTACCCCCTGACTTCTTGTCCATTTCACCTGCAGATGGTCATCCTAACAGAAAACGCCCAATTGCTGAAATCCCGGTATGTCTTTGTTCTGTCATTTCTTTTTTATTTTTAGAGGTGATTCTAGGATTTGCAGGGAGGCATAGTGGTATTTCCTTTGCATAAACAGCTTTAGACAGAGGAAAATAATTCCTCGGCCTTAATTCAAGTAAAGTGAAGTGAAGTGGGCCATCATTTCCACATCTGTTCGATCCAGTACTTGATATTCACTGAATCATTAATTTTCATTTTGATTTTTACCATATAGAAATCGTTCAATCACGACAGGCAAGGTGGGACTCATTTTTCACTGACTGCTTATGCCCTGCAACATGATGTGCTTTCTGTGCATCATCCTCTCGATGGGAAGATGTTTCCAGTCTCCGGTCCTGCTGTTTCAGTTGCTGTGGACAACCCTCTGTCACGGAGTTATTTTGCAACCACTGAGCAGACAATTTCAGGCACTAACATGAAGCCATTATTACTTGGAGGAATTCCTGTCATGGCTCCAAATTTTCCCACTTTTAGTTCTGCAGTTGGGAAGAAAGAATCATGGTATTATAAAACTTTGATATTTTTGATATTTACTTGTTGACTATGTTGTGTTTTGATCTCAGAATGTTATGGAAAACAGTGTCAAAACACCAGTCTCTCCTCCACTGACCATCTTTTATGCGGGCACAGTGAATGTCTATGATGATATAACCCCTGAGAAGGTTTCCTGTCTTTCTATTCTTATTAATCTTAACCATTATTTTACTTATTTTCCTACTAGGCAGTGTTGAGCTTTATGTTTTTTGGATTCCAGGCTCGAGCTATCATGTTCTTGGCTGAAAACGGATCATCAAATTCCTCCAACACAGCACAACCAAAAGTTGAAGTCCAGGCACCTATTTTAAACCAAACGGCTGCTGATGTTAATCCTGTGAACCAGCCAATAAGTACCCCGCCTTGTTCTCATCTCTCAAGTCCTTTATCAGTTTCTTCACATTCAGTTGCTCAGTCAGTGAGCGGTTCTACTAGCACTGAAGAAATCATCGCACCAAAAACTACAGGAGTTTCAAACACTGTTAGCAAATTGGAGACTAAAAATATTTCAAGTGCAATGGGATCTCTTGGTGCAACAGGGACGATCCCATCTGGTATGACTGTTTTGAAAATAATGATGTCCTAAAGCAGAGTCTTAATGACAAAGTGTAGATGTTTTGGCATAGATATGTCTGTCTTTGTTTTGGGGGAAATTGTTTGGGGTATGTGGTTACTGAGTTGCATATTTCTTAGTCATTCAGGATAGATGGTGAAGTTATGAGATTTATAACTGCTGTAGTTTTCGGTTGGTGTTTGATTTGTGAATCCTTATGAACAGTTCCTCAGGCTCGAAAAGCATCGTTGGCTAGGTTTTTGGAGAAACGCAAGGAAAGGTAAGTTGTTTAAGAATGCAGAGAGCGCATGAAAATGTCTTTTGGTTAATTGTTAATAGTAGTATAGAAATGAGAACATTTGTGGAGATGGGATGTAAATCTTAGTTAATGATCTGATTTAATCTCTACTGTAATATCAAGGCAAAATCCAGTTTCTATTCTTAAATTGAAGATGATCTGAATACTTGTGTCCTGGAGTCGAGGATGTTCTTATATTATGGGAAACTCCAGGTTGTGCTTGGCTGCAGTTTCACAAAAAGTTTATGCGTCTTTAGTTTTCATAGTCTACTGCTTGTTTGATTCAGGTTTGAAATTACTTATATATGTGCATGCAGGCTAATGAGTGCAGCACCTTATGATCCCAGTAAGAAATCTGCAGCACGCACAGCATCAAACGCAGCAGAATAATCTCTCCTAAAACACGAGGATGGCAACTACCGTGAGGCATCATTACAAAAGCAACTGTAATCATGCCTTTGTTTGATTTCAAACTGTAGGTGCACACCTGGACCCCCTTCCTTTCTACTTCCAATATTATTAATTCAGTCAGAACCTTTGGTTTTAAGTACCTTTTGTAGCCATGCAACTTCTAGGGAATCAATACCAGATGAAGAGATTATGAACTCTCTGTTTTGCCTTTTCGAGTAGGAACATCAGTAAATGTTGGGGAATTTTTTTTATGTTGAACATCCTTCATAAACCAAAAGAAAAATTTCCCAAAGAATTAATAAAAATAGGAGATTTGTAATAATCAATTGTTTTTGTGGTTTGGCAAAAATTGTCATAGTCTTTAGCTCCTTGATTTTTTTTGGTGAATAGAGGTTGAGTTGCTTTCAATTATGTTATCTGATCACGTTTAGAATCCACCCTTGGTCCCTAGTGTTTTTATGTGGAGCGGAAGTACGATTGCGATGGGAACATGTGTTCACATGCTTAATTCAAATGCTTTCAAGTCCAGCGTCTGATGTGGACTCCGGATGCAAGAATAAAATTCGATTTTGTTTAATATATATATAAATATCTTTCCTTTTCGTGAGAGAAAATTAAAGGATATGGATGTTTTACGGGGTCCCTCCCCTTTTCTTGCAAAAATAGAATAGGAATATATAATTGAAGATAATCTTGAATATAGTTTGGTTGGCTCTCATTAGGATAAGCTGCGTCGGCATAAGATTCCAAGAATCACACGTTTCTCGTTTTTTATATATCCATTTCCCAAAATTTTAATTTGGAGTTAAAGATACATTTAACATTTTTTAAAATGCCAAAAATTATATTTTTTTAACAAAATTAAATTAATATGAGCAATAAGAGTATACATAAACAAATAAAAAATTATTGATATAGCTAATTATCTCATTGATAAAAAAGATTGGCTGTAAGTACTTGATAAAAGTTGTACATAGGAAATAAAATAATTTGAATCGTATTTTACAAAGACCACAAGTTGGATAATTTAAATTGGGTTGAGGTGAACCAACCACGTCAATAGCTTTTATTGATTATGTGAGTTTTTGCTAATTACATGTGTATTGTTATCAATTATTTTAACAAAATATCATAAAAGGGATTTTTTTTAGTGAAATATTTAAATTTATATTTGTTTAGGAAATATTGGATTACAAACGAGTTCCATGTAGTTAACCCCCTTTAGCTTGAAGTTGTATATTGTTCTGCTCTGCATTGATTGAATTGGTTGGTTTAGTAACCTCAAAATCCTTTAAATGGACAAGAAAAGGTTAGCTTTTATGGATTGTTGTATCGTATGGTTAGCAGGAGGTCACCATCATCAAACACGTTTTCAATTAGTGCCACACATCAATTCCCACCGGCCACCTCCGAGTCACATTTGTCAAAACCAGGACCAATCAGAAAACGCTTTGGTTTCTCAGTTCTCACTATGTCCCAACTCTTGCCTTTCATTTTCAAACTTGTTATAGATACTAAATGTGACTACACTTATTCAATATGTTAATCACTCCCAGTTGGCTGTCTCCAATATAAGACCATGAAAGACAGGAGAACCAAGTGTAAACTTTATCTAATGGCCACGTTCTGATGCCTTGTAGTTATAAAAAATTAAAAAAAATATAGACCATATACAAAAATCGTCCTGAAGAGTTTATCAATAAGGATTAGTCCAACTTTAGATGATTCAAAGACTATCTTACCACTTAAATTTTGACACATGCAGAGTTTGAGATTTGTATATCTAAGTTCTAACCCAATTATGGGTTGTTTTTGTTGTATTGTGAAAGCTGTAATTTTTGTACACTTTGGGATGTAGGTTGTTTTGCCTAGAGTTGAAATGTCGCTAGAGTGAGATGGAACCAAATGGTTAATCTAGTTCGTAAGGAAATGAACTCATTTCGTTCTGAATTACAGTTTGATTTTCTTATCAACTAATTCTTGATACCTGTAAAAAGTATTTGCTAAAATTATGAATACATCACGTCAAAATAAGACATGCACTCAAGATCATCAAGAGAGAAATGCAAAGCCTGATAATACCCATTATGGAAGTGCAAAACAACTGCGTAGATGGGAATCTTGGAAGAAGCTTATCCCAAAATCTCTTAATTGAGTGTATTGCTTAATTATTTTTGTGTTTCAATAATGGTGGAAGTTTACAACTTAAATCCCTCTCTAAGTTAGTTTATTCCCTTCTTTCCCCTTTCTTATTCTTCTTCCTAGACCTCTACAAATTTAGGGCGTACTACTTATTTCTTAATTCTTGTCTTCTATTTTCACCGATACATTAGAGTGGAGATACATTTTTCTAAATCTGTTTTTGTTTTCCCTTTTTAAGGAGTTTTTAATCTTCCTGGATGAAGTGTATTGTATTCTTTTTAGAAGTTAAAACATTTTTATAAATTCTATAGACTAATATTTCTACTAAAACTTTTGTAATCTCTCTGAAAACCAAAGATTAATATAATTGTAGGTCAAAATGAAATAATAGATTGAAAAAGGGAACATATTTTTTGAATTTATGATATTTTAATAAATAACAAAGAAGCAATTATATTATTCAACAACAACAACAACAACAATACTTAGTAAAAATCTCACTGAGACGCAAGATCCGGAGAGTTCTAACAGTATTGTCTATCACAAGAAAATTGACTAGAAAGAAAAAAATTTCCTACTTTTACAGGTACTTCTTCCACAATCTCAATAAGGTACTTAATGAAATGATTCATTGGCTGCCACGACGTGTTCTTCGGTTTAAGTTCACCGATTTATAACTTCTCAAAAATTGATAAAGGTATTAAATTTATATTAGCACCTGAATCATATAAACATTTAAGAACTTTAAAATTATCAAATTTTCAAGGAATGGCAAAACTCTACTTTAGAGGTAACTTATTGTCTATAATGACATTGTACTCCTCCGCCAAAGATACTGAAGAATACTCATCTAACTTATCTTTTTATTGAATATGATCCTCTTCAAAAAATTTACATATGATGGTATTTGAGCTAATACTTCAACGAATGGCAAGCTGATATTTAATTTCTTAAGGGCATTCAAAATTTTGTTAAATTTATCTTTGTTTGCCTTTATCTTAAGCCTTTAATGGGTGGAATAAAGCTTCGCATAAATGGATCTCTGTTTGTGACTAGCACCTGTTAAGGATGGAACTAGTTTCAATTTTATTCTATTCCCATTACTCATGTTTTCTAGATCAACACTAGCATTAGATGTTGGTGACAGTAGCAACAATTTGATTTTATTTCCCTTGTTCTTGAGCTACTCTATAGCTTCTTCTAACTCCATAACTTACTCTTCTTTAGTAATATCAGAGTCAAATATTTTTCCACTTCTTAGGGTGACACTGATAGTAAAACAAGCCATGATTAAAAGCAATAGTGAAACTAGCTCCCAGAATGAATCGACCATGGCCAATCATAAATCTAACATTAAAATCAACCAATGAAATAATCAAAACACGTATAATTAATTAAATAAATCTTTACAAGCTGCATTTCTAACTCTAAGTAAAGTTATTGGCCTCTAAATATATTGAAAACTAAACACAAGAACATCAATCTTAACACAAAAATAAGTGTACAAGAAAGAAAAATAGAATATATCACTAGCTACTTCAATCTTTGCTCCCAAATCTTCTTCTAATTTAAAGAAAGAAGTGAAAATTTTTAATTGAAGATGGCTACCACTTGCTATAACTCCCTTAGAAGTCTTTTAATACAATTATTTATAAATAAGGTTACATTAGTATATCCCTAGATTGTTTAAAATTGAAGAATCACAATCTTTTTCTTTCCCTTATTCGATCACTAGTGCTTGACACCTTTTATAATCGATGCATGGTTGTTCTACTTCTCTCTTATATAACTCAATAGACATTCAGCAATGGTCTTGGACCAGCTTCAATGTTGTTCTTATACTGTATCTCATTTTCTAGGCCTTGGAAAAAAATAGGCATACATGTTTTGCTTCATTCCTAAAACTTTTTCACTTTTCAAAATCTTTAAGCTAGAATTTGCTCTTGAAGTGTTCTACAAAGTTTTTTATTAGGTTAGCTTTTATGACTCTAAAATTAGTTCAGATGGAAAAATATGGAGAAAGTTGCACTAAATCTTGTGTTTATTTTGCAAATTCTTCACCTATAATACAATGAAATAAATATAGAAAATATAATAAAAATCCACATAGAACATGTCATCTAAATGCCAAATACCAAATAAATTAAACCCTAACAATATATTAAATATTGACCTATCAAACACCATAAATTAGAAGTTGATGATAAGGACATAGGCAATCGAGATGGGAGTTCAGATTATGGAAGGAAGAAGCCTATACATCAATTGACATGGATTCCCAATTTAATTTAAGTAAGGGATGATATTTGATTTAGTGACTACGTTTAGAAAGGCATAGAAGAACCATTACATACAAAATGGTTCTAACTTTATTCAATAAAAAGACAAGTTGACGGTTTTTAGCAATGTTTTAAAAACTAGATTGGAAGTTAAACTATTAAGACAAGAGGTTTAAGTTTTAAAAGGGTGTACTAGTATTAGACCATCATAAAATTAGCTAAAGATTAAATAAAATTAAAGAATTTGAAATATAATTGAAAGAGATTATCCTTATCCATTGAATAATTTTAAGTTTAATTTAAAAAAGATGAATAATTTTAAGTTTAATTTAAAAAAGATTGTTAAATGAAAATTAATTGATTTATTTTAGTTTACAATAACTTATTAATTAATAAAAATTGACCAATCAATTAATAAATTAATCGATTTTTAATAACAAGAGATATTAAAGTAAATCGAACTAGAAAGTTGAAAAGTAAACTAAAAAGTTAGACTATTCAAGGTTTTCATGATTGAACCGAATGAACTGGTTAAGTTTTTTAATCATTGTTTTCTTAGTGAGTGCATGAAGGTATTGTTAAAGAAGTTCTCTAAAGGCAATCACCTTTAGCACTTATTGTACATATCATTTTATGATTAATAAAGGCATTTTTCATTATTTCGATGTTCATACGTTTATAGATTTGATGTTAATCTTAAATTGATTTAATGAAGTCATTGATACAAATATAGCATGGAGGAAACCATTATGAGATCATGATAATTCCTATAACGTGTGACTGTTAGTATCTAAACTTTTCCTAATCATAGGATTAATGAGATAGGTTATCATTAATCTGAATAGACTAGCGCATTTTATACTCCTTGATTAGATCAAGCACTAAATCTCATAAGCCGTAGATATGAGTTGTTTAGAGTTAACATGTGGATGTTTACTAAGGGTAGTAAGTACATTGGATTGACCTACTATGAGAAAATCATATGGATATTCTATTCCAGTGTCAATGATAGTCTCATCATAGCAATGATGCAAGTATCTTTTGACTTGAGGTGCTTAAGGATATCTTAGATACTGATCCTGTGCTTTGACTCCATTCATCGGTGCCTTTTAGGTGTTACTCATAGGGTGGTGATTGGGTACAACTTGAGGTCTTCGGAGGTAATTAAGTAACCAATAAGGGATTCACCACTCCTGATAGAACGAAATGATATCCACAACCTCTTGTCAGGTTCATTACTTGGGAGTCTTTGTCTAAAGCAGATATTTTTCATGAAGAGAGTCTTCAATGATACATAGAGAAATTAGATCCTCAGGACAAGATCTAATAACACTTTGAATAGATGTGACGTAGTCAGTTTAATAGGAGTTGACACTTTGACCATACTCTGAACCAAGTAGGGTCTAGATAATGAAGGAAAAATTGCATGGAAAAATTGCTTATGGAAGGGTTTGTAATCAAACCACCAACTTTTTGGTCAATTGGGGTCATGACGTGTTGTTAGATATCGCTCTTGAGTTACTTGAATTAAGTGTTAATTCAAGTAGCCAACATAACTGGGAACCTAATGGGTCACACACATAGGAGATCCGAAGGATGAGTAAAATGGTCTTAAATGGTTATTCAAGATATGAGAGAGTGTTTTAAGATTGGATTACGATGTGATCATGGTAGAAAACGTTACATGGAATGGATTAGAAACAAGTGTTGTTGGTTCCATTAATGCGTGTTATTCGTGGTCATTAACTTCTTGTAACTTCCATTAATGCATGCTATTCGTGACCATTAACTTCCCATAACTTTCCATTAGTGATGGGGGATATGATCAAATGGTGTAGAAAATTGAGATGATTTTCGTGCATCTTGTGTAAGAAACAAATGAAGAAAAAAAAAAGGTTATTTTTCTTACACACACAGTTTTTCTCTCTAACTTTCTTAAGAGTTCTTGTCTTTGCTAGCACAAAGAAAGAATTCTAGTCATCTCTTAGTGAGGTTTCATCCTTCTATCTTCGTGTGGACTTTCATTAGAGACGGTCTACATTGATTGTTATGGTTTACGACAACCCAACATGGAGAAGATTAAAAAACGAAAGAGATCATTAGAAAGGTATGTAACATCTTACATTTTGTGTTTTTGTTTTTCTATATCTATATGCACGAGTAGATATGTTTTTGAGGTTCTGTTTTATTTCTATTGCGTATATTTGATATATATTATATATGAGATGAATGATCGGAACCTAACAGTGGTATCAGAGCCATCTTGTGCCTTGTTAGATGTAGAATACATGGCATGTGAAAACTGTTTTCATGGTTATAACAACTTAGGGTCCTATAATGTTTTGCTTGAAATAAATTATAAAAAATGGTTTTCAAGATTTTCTTTTGCCAATCCATTCATAATATGTAAGTGAATGATTCAGTGTGATTGAAAATATTTATAATGTGATTAAAATATTTAATTTTGACTTTACAAGAACATGCATGAAATTTGTCTTTCTGTCGAGCATATTATGTCTATTGGCTAAACTGGTGAGGTTACAAATGATTTTCGTGGAATTTGATTTTGAAAAAATTATGTGAATATATTTGGGATGTGTTTATGCCTCTGTAATTTTTGGTAGAGTTACTGAAAATTTTAAATAATTTTATCAATTAATTTTCGTGATCTAGACAGTTTTCCTAAAATTGTAGGATATATTTTTTTAATGTTTTTGAATGTTTATATTTCGGTTCCAGAACTTTAAAAATATTTTTATGTGACAAAAATGTGTTAATTTGATGTTTGATGCATGTATAAATGATTTTGCTCGAAATTTGATTTCCAAAAAATTTTTGAAGTCATATTTGTCGTTTTTGGTATCTTATATGTGTTTTGGTGATCATGATAATTTTTGGGTGATTCCTAAATTATTTTGATCATTATGAAATGACCTAGAGATGCTTGAAATGATGATTTGATGTTCTAGAAATTTTTTGAAATTATAGAAATTAATTTTGCATTAATTTTAATAGAGCAATAGATTTTCTAGTGAGACTAGAAAAATTGGCATGTATGACAAAATTGAAGTTGTTTAATTTTGGACATCAAATAACTTTTTAAGGTGAGTTAATTATTAATTTCTAGAATTAGGAATTCATATTAATCAGATCAATGTTAATTTTAATTGAAATAACATACAATAGTAATTTTAGCCAAGTTAGTAAAAGGAAGATAGTAAATCTAAATATTAGATTGAGCTTAGATCTAAGTGTTGGATTGGGTTTCCATGTTAGGATTGGATTAGGTTTCCATGTTAGGATCTATAAGATGTCATAACCAAAATGATATGTTTACATATATGCTTTAGAGAATGCATAGTTAGGAGAACGCGTGGGCTTACATGATGGATTGTTATAGGCTTAGGCCCAATTTGATTGGGTAGTCCATATCATGTCATGTAGTTATAGTAACGACCTGTACACACACACACACACACACACTCACACACTCACACACTCACACACACTCACACGTGTGAGTGTGTGTGTGTGCTCATATATATATTTATATAATGTATAAGACAATCTAAGTTAGATGAGACCTTAGTCAAACCTCTTACTTAGAATATTAAAACTAACGCCTTTCTTTAATGTGGCGAGAACCAAAGTCTTTTTAAAGTTAGGGTTATTGGGCACATCCAAGCCTGCTCTACACGGATATATTTGAACTATAAAAATAGGATTTTCATATTAATGGGTCGGTTTTAACTAGAAGTGTTGGTTTGTTGGGCAAACCCAAGATCAACATGGACAGAAGCGAAGTTGGGTAGTGTACATTAGATGTACACGCGTCAAGAGTTGATAGCCCAATAAGTATGTACACATCAATGGTTGATAGCACTATATTGTTAAGTCAAGAGGACTTTACGATGATCAATTTTGATGACAATCAAATAATAATAATGTTAGAAACAAATGAATGTTTTGACAAGTGTGTTAAGTATGTAGACGAAGTCAACATAGACTCAAAGACATAAAAAAAAGAGATAGATGCAAAGACATAGACGCAAAGAGATAGATGCAAAGACATAGACGCAAAAAGATAGACGCAAAAAGATCGGACTCGGGTACTAGCTGGTGGACCATATGTTTTATTTGGCAAGACCCTTTTGCTGAAGAAACTCACCTTTGGATTTGCCTTCAACCACTATGATTTTTTAGAGGTGCCAGTATGGGTAAAATTTCCGAATGTCCCCTTGGGATTATGGCATGATGCCTTATTGTCTAAAATTGGATCCCGCATTGGTAAACCTATCTGCACTGATCAGATCACAGCCACTAAGTCTCGAATTGGATATGTCCGTATGCTTATTGAGGTTGACATCTCTAAGAAGCCAGTATCCTCCTTTGTAATCAATCTCCCAAAGGGGCAACGATACACACAAATTGTTGTCTATGAGTCGTTCCCCCCTATTGCTACCTTTGTCGACAATTTGGACACACCCTTTTTGGATGCACTAAGCACACGGTGAAGGCGACTCAAGGAAGCACAGGCACCTCTCAGGTCACTTCCAAGGAGACCAACTCGTCCACTAACTTGGCCCCTGAACCTTCACCACTGCAGGTTTTCAGTCCCATTACTGGCCAACAACTAGCTACTTCTTCTGAAAATGTGAGAAATGTGAATGTGGAACCACGTACTCAGGTGAAGAAGCTAGCCCAAAGGCCAGGGGAGGGCCAAATGACAAGGCAAAACTCCAAACTAGCCTCGGGATCAGGCAAGGCTGATCCTTCTAGTTAGGGACCAGCTCAAGAACCAGTACCTAAAGACAGCTCTCAGCTGGCCCCTTCTACACCTCTAGATGGCAATCCTCAAGGTGAGGGAGACTGGCAGCCGGTAAGAACACGGCCACAAACTCAAAATCTGAAACCCCCACGCCCAGGGAAGGGTAAGCAGGTAGTCCAGAATAGGGGCAAGTCTTTAGGACCAATTGAAGTGCACCCACAAAACCTCCATTCGGTAGAGCCAGCAGGGAAGGAACCTGAATATTCTTACACAGGGGGTAGTACTTCGGGGAGGGGAACCAGTGATGGTAATTCAGGTAGGGGCATTAATTTGGCAGCATACAGGAGTGCAGGGGGCGAGACACCCCCCCCCCCCTCATCCACATGAAACTGTTTTGTTGCCATTCTCATAAGGCAACACGGATGCACCTTCGCAGGGTTACTTGAAACTAAACTTTCCGATGCTCAATTACAACACATGATGGAGAACAAATTCCCTGGATGGGATTTTCGCACGAACTTCAGCCATATAGCAGGGAGCAGAATATGTATTATTTGGGACCCGATGTATTTTAAATGCCAGGTTGTTGACGTGGGGGCCCAACACATCCACTGCCAGCTTCATTGCTGCACCATGCAAAATACCTTTCTAACCACCGTAGTGTATGGATTATACAGTGTTGGTAAAAGACGGGAATTATGGATGCAGCTACAACATTTGGGCATTGGGGGTGACCAACTGTGGCTGGTGATGGGTGATTTTAACTGTGTAAGCTCCGCGATCGAAAGATTGGGTTGTCAAGCACCGTCCGCATACTTATTACATGATTTCCTACAATTCCGTATGGCTCAAGGCCTGGAAGACGCTCCATACCGGGGGGAACTATTTACCTGGCACAAAAAACAGCTTTGGGCAAAGCTAGATTGAGTTCTTATCAATCCAGCATGGGGAGCCCAAGGCCGCCTTTGCACAGCACATTTTTTAGACATGCGGGTGGACTCGGACCACTGCCCATTGGTAGTTGCATTTATCAACTTCACTCCTAGGGCAAACAAACCTTTCAAATTCTTTAAAATGTGGCTCTCGCATCCCTCCTTCCACGACACATTGCAAAGAGGATGGGAAAGACCAGTTTATGGCACAACGCAGTATATACTGTGCACCAAATTGAAACGGCTGAAGGGTCCTCTAAAGGAACTAAACCGTACTGCCTATGGGCATATATCCCAACGAGCTACCGAAGCATCAGCTGAGTTCCAAAGTGCATATAAACTCCTTGTAACCCGCCCTCATGATCATAAGTTGAGTGAAGAGGTTACCTTGAAGAGAAACAGAGCAGTGTTCTACATGGATGCGGAAAGATCCTTCTATAAACAAAAGGCCAAAAGCATTCAGTTAATACAAGCAGACCAGAACACTAAATATTTCTATGGGGTGGTGCGCAAATGTCGGCTGCAAAACTCCATTCCATACCTCCTGAAAGCTGACGGGAGTAAAATTGCATCTGGAGAGGAGGTGGCAACGTGTTTGACAAATTACTACACCGAGCTCCTAGGCTCTTCCACTGTAGTGCAACCTCTGGACAACACTGTTATCATGCAGGGCAAAGTATTAGATGAAGACATGCGGGCTCACCTACTAGCCTTAGTCCTGGAAGATGAAAAATCACTGGGTCCGGATGGCTACACGTCAGGATTTTTTAAACAATCATAGCTGGTTGTTGGTCAGGAGATCACCAGGGCAGTGCAGGAATTTTTCTCCACGGGTTACCCACTTAAACAACTCAATCACACTATCTTGACACTGATACCGAAGAAACATTCCAACCTCCGAGTGGAAGATTTTCCACCTATTGCCTACCTCAATGTGACCTACAAAATCATCACAAAAATACTAGCCGCACGCTTGACTTCAGTAGTAAATAGCATCATCGACCCTGCCCAGGCTGCTTTTTTACCAGGGCGCTCGATGTTGGATAATGTGTATCTGGCTCAAGAATTGGTACGGGGTTACACTAGGAAACGGATATCTCCCCGATGCATGTTGAAAATCGATCTCACCAAAGCCTATGACACTATCTCCTGGTCTTTCCTACGGGTTATGTTGGTTGAGCTGAACTTCCCACAGGAATTTATCAGCTGGATTATGGAATGTATCACTTCAGCCACATACTTGGTCGCTATCAACGACACACTACATGGCTTCTTCAAAGGTAAAAGGGGCTTGAGGCAGGGTGACCCGATGTCCCCGATACTATTTCTTCTATGCTTGGAATACTTTTTCAGACTTTTAAAAATGCGGACTAAGGGGACTGATTTTAACCACCACCCCAAATGCCAACAACTAGGCATAACACATTTTGCCTTTGCGGATGACTTGATGCTCTTTTCCCAGGGGGATTATCGGTCCATTCACATACTGTTAACTACTCTAGCAAATTTGAAGGATTGCTCAGGACTTCGGGCCGATCCAACTAAATCCAATCTTTATCTTGCAGGGGTTTTTGGAAGGGAGAAAGACGATATTCTCTAACTGGTAGAGTACCCATTGGGGGAATTTCCAGTCCGATATCTCGAGGTCCCCCTCGCCCCAATGAAAATTTCTGTGGCCCAATATTCGGTACTTTTGGATACGGTTGAAGCTTATATCAATGCATGGAATGGCAAAACCCTCTCTTATGCAGGTCGACCGGTCTTAATACAATCAATTATTCAAGGGGTGCTCTCATTTTGGCTCTAATCTTTCCCCATCCCAGCCACTGTTGCGGAGCCCCTCACTGCATTATTCCGTGCTTTCCTTTGGGGTGGGAAAAACTATCGAGTAGCCTGGGACACTCTCTGTGATCCCAAGAATGAAGGGGGCCTGAACTTGAAAAACATAAAGACATGGAATTCTGCTCTGTTGGCCAAGGTTTTTTGGAATATCCAAACAAAGGAGGACTCCCTTTGGGGGAAATGGGTGCATATGGTCTATCTAAAAGGGTGGTTCGTGTGGGAATGGATGCCTCATGTCCGAGACTCATCACTAATTAAGCGCCTAGCACAGATACGGGACACCTTGGTCCTTCACGTGGGGAACTGCAACAACTCTGTATAAATGGTATGCTCTCTGCCCATAGAGTGTATGACCTGTTACGGGTAAAATGCCCCCCTAAGGTTTGGATGCCATTCATCTGGAAAAAATACATTCCCCCGAAGTATTCCTTCATCGCATGGCTAGCTTGCCAGGATAGATTGCCCACCAAAGATACTCTCTATTTCCTAGAATTGGATCCGCTTTGTTGCTTTTGCCACATTGAAAATGAAACACTTCCACACTTGTTCTTCCAAAGCCACACTACGGAAACCATCTGGCGCAACATCAGATCTTGGCTGGGAATACAGAGAACCATGACCACCATTACTAGTGCAATAAAATGGATACGCAAGGATTATTCGGGAGCAAGATTGAAAAGTAAGGCGACTCGATTAGCCCTTCTGTGCACCATCTACACAATCTGGCAAACCCGAAATACGACTTCTCTTGATGCCTCCAGCTATACTATCCCCGATGTGGTCCACCGCATTAAACTTGTGGTATACAAAATTCTATACAGGCTCTATCCAGAAGAAGTGATTTCATTCTAATGAAGCAGGTTCCTGCCAGTTGCAGGTTGGACATGAGGAATTGCGATGGACACCACCAGTGGACTGTACTATGGTGAAACTGACCAGAGTTCCCCCAGATCCCCTGAAGTCACACACAGGGGGGTGTTGATGCTGTCGGAATGTCCAAAGCTGATGAAACAGTGTGGAGTGATGGCGTGCACGGACCTTTTGTGATGCCTGGGCATCGTTGTCGCTGCTCTGTTCCCAAACGCTAGTTGTACCCACAGAAGCAGCTTCTGTTTTAAACTAACCGTTTGTTCATGTTGTAGGATCCCCGGAGAGAAGAGTTTCGTCACCGCACTAGACCCCTGAATGCCCGCGTCAGGCACTTCTGCAATTCCCTGCCATGCTTTATGGTGGTCTCCTATTGACGCTGGATGCGGGCTATGATGTCTTTGCATGGGATTGTAGCGTCCCTGTAGCTTCATGCACGTTGGTAGTCCCTTCTGTTTACGTTAAGGCTGACTTCCTATGTTGGGCCCCTATTAAATGTGGACTGAGGATGCACACGACCTGGATAAAAGCCCACCTATCCCAGTAGCTGTATGCTGGTTGAACACTGGACCTGCTTCACGTCTGCATGTAACAGTGCCTGCATGGTACTGTTCACGTGCAACACCAACACCTTACGTCAAATTCCTACTTCTGCATGGCCATATCATATCAGAAGGTGACTGTAATATTGGACTTTCTTGACGTTGTTGGAAACTGCTCATTACCGGAAGCACTAGCTAATCGCCGCACTGACTGCCAAATCTCCGTTGGTATTAATCACCCGATCAGTTACTGTTCATTTAAATAGATAGTTTTCCTGCGGAGGACTGAATAGCATAGTACTAGGCCATTCCCCTGGTAATTTCCTATTCCATATCCTCCTCTATATTTTGGCTGCCTAGCCTCCTTTTGGTTTTTTCGACTTTCTGTCAAATTTGTTTTGGGTGTATCGGGGCTTGGGTATGCAGTTACTTTTCTCTGATTGTAGTTCTCCCACAGGAACTTTGCTTTGAGGTCGGGGCATACCCCTCAGGACCATGTATATATTCTTTTTGGTATAATATATTTACATTTTACCAAAAAAAAAGATAGACGCAAAGACATAGACGCAAAAAGATAGACGCAAAGACATAGACGCAAAAACATAAACGCAAAGACATAGATGCAAATATACAGACGCAAGACAACGCAGTAGCACATCGGATGGTTACTTAGTTGGAGTTAGTTACAGAACTAAACTAAATGACGGTTATCAAGAATCAAGAAACGATTATCAAAGATTAAGAAGCAATTAGAGACTTAGGTTATAAATAGTAGTCTTAGTCAAAGCTTTTGAGCTAATGAATTTTACAAGTTTTACAACCTTGAGAAATCAATGATCTTTGAGTGCTTACTTAGAAAAGAGAATTTCTGTAGTGCAATACTGAGAGAGCTAAACATACTATAAAAATAGCTTACGATATCTTTTTCTAGTGAGAGAAAGAGAAAGCACATAGCCTAGAGAGGCTAAGATAACTAAAAGAATACTTGGTGTAAGAGACCTAAAGAGGCTCTGGAAGAGAAAAGAATACTTGTAATTATTTAGAATATAGTGAAACACTCAGACGAACTCTGAAGACTGGACGTAGCCCACGGTTTGGGGTGAACCAGTATAAAAGTCGCAATGTTTACTTTCTATCCTTTACTTCAGTTTACTTTGTTGTTAAACAATTAGATAGAAGTTATTTTGCGATTTAACTACGAAATAAATTTCGTATAATCTGAGTGATATCTTTTTAACAAGAAAAAGAAGTTCTTAACAAGATTTTCTTATTCACGAAAAGGGATACACCATTCAACCCCCCTTTTGTGTATCAAGTTTCTTGTACGTAAAGTCTATACTAACGTGTGATTTACTTCAATTGATATCAGAGCTCGATTTCCAAGAACCACCTTTACAAAGTGAGGACAAAGATCCATGGCAAAATCGCATGCTT
>JAOSBN010000177.1:8685785-8698924 GCA_027563595.1 Erythroxylum suave
ACCTACAGGCGTCCCGGTGTATACCCTATGGTGAGGGGGTGCTACACAAGATGCTCAAACAGACACATATCAACTACCTAGACCCGAGACTATTGTTCATAAAGATAACACAATATTTCAACCTTCTGACACACAAGAAGTTCGTAGGTCAAGTAGGATACATCATGTTCGTGAGAAGTATGGATTTCTCATAAGTGAACAATGACGTATTGCTCATAGAAGATGATGATCCTGCTACCTATGAAAATGTTATAAAGAGCTTATGAGGAGTTCAAAATATGATAAATGACTTCAAGCTATGAAATTCAAAGTGGATTCCATGTATGAAAACCAAGTATGGAATTTGATTAACCCACTAGAAGGGATAAAACCCAAAGGGTGCAAATAGGTTTTCAAGAAGGAAACCAACATGAAGGGTAATGTAGTTACCCATAAAGCTAGGCTTGTAGCTAAAGGTTATTGTCAAAGTCAAGGTGTTGACTATGACGAAATATTTAGCCCAGTAGCTATGCTTAAATCTATTAGGATACTCATAGCCATTGCCGCTCATTATGATTATGAGATATGGAAAATGGATGTGAAGATGACTTTCTTTAATGGAAACCTAATCGAGGACACAACCTGATGGTTTCATATCCATGAATGGAGAAAAGATATGCAAGCTTCAGAAATCCATTTATGGATTGAAGCAAGCATCCAAGAAGTGGAATATAGGATTTGATGAGGCAATTAACAAGTTTGGTTTCTCACAAAATCTGTATGAGTTGTGTGTGTATAAGAAGGTTAGTTTGAGTGCAATCTTGTTCCTTGTACTGTATGTAAATGACATATTGCTAGTAGGAAACGATGTCTCAACTTTGTAATCAGCAAAAATTTAGTTAGCTAAGAACTTCTCTATAAAAGACCTTGGAGAAGCAACTTATATTTTGAGGATAAGGATCTATAGAGATAGATCTAAGAGATTGCTTGGCCTTTCTCAGTCTACATAAATAGACAGGATGCTAAAGAGGTTTACCATAGAGTAGTCCAAGAGAGGTTATCTTCTTATGGTACATGGGATTACACTCATCTATGTGTCCAAAGACACAAGATGAGAGGACTCGCATGAGTTTGATTCCTTATACTTCGACTACAGGATCAATCATGTATGCTATGTTATATACTAGACCTGATGTAACATATGCTTTAAGTGTTAGGAGCAGATACTAGTTAGACCTAGTGAGCGTCATTGGGTGGTTATTAAGAATATCGTTAATTACTTAAGAAGAACTAAAGATGTATTCTTGGAATACGGAGAAGGTGATCTTGTGGTAAGCAAGTATACTGATGCCAACTTCCAATTCAATAGGGATGACTCTAAATCTCAATATAGATATGTATTCCACTGAATGGTGGTGCATTCAATTGGAAAAGTTCTAAGAAAGAGATGACTGTTGATTTGACGACAAAGGTGGAGGACATTGCAGCTTTAGAAGCAACAAAGTAAGTGGTTTGGATCAAGAAATTCATCATAGAAATTGGTGTGGTTCCAAGCATCGCTACCCCAGTGCATTTGTATTGTGACAACAACGGGGCTATATATAGCGCAAGCGTAGGAACTGAGGTCTCATCAAAAGTCCAAACATGTATTCAGGTGCTACCATTTGATCAGAGAGATCATTGGTAGAAATGATCTCAAGATAGAGAGAGTTTCCACTAATCAGAATATAGCCGATCTGTTAACTAAACCTATTTTCTAAAAGAGTTTTGTGTCACATGTACACACCTATGGTATTAGATATCAAGGCGATTGACTTTAGTGCAAGTGAGAGTTTGTTAGAGAGCTCTAAAGGCAGTCACCTTTAACACTTATTGTACAAATCATTTTATGATTAATAAAGGCATTTTTCATTATTTCGATGTTCATATGTTTATGGATTTGATGTTGATCTTAAATTGATTTAATGAAGTTATTGATACAAAGCATAGCATGGAGGAAATCATTATGAGATCATGATAATAAGATTCCTATCATGTGTAATTATGTTAGTATCTAAACTTTTCCTAGTGATAGGATTAATGAGATGGGATATCATTAATCCAGATAGACTAATGCATTTTATACTCCTTGATTAGATCAAGCAGTAGATCTCATAAATTGTAGACATGTGTCGTTTAGAGTTAACATATGGATGTTTACTAAGGGTAGTAAATACATTGTATTGACTTACTATGATACAATCATATGGATATTCTATTCCAGTGTCAATGATAGTCTTATTATAGCAATGGTGTAACTATCCTTTAACTTGAGGTATTCAAGAATATCTCATATACTGATTCTGTGCTTTGACTCCATTCATCGATGCCTTTTAAAGGTTACTCATAGGGTAGTGATTGGGTACATTTTGAGGTATTTGGAGGTAATTGAGTAGCCAATAAAGGATTCACCACTCCTGATAGAAGGAAATAATACCCACGACCTCTTGTCGGAGTCATTACTTGGGAGTCTCTAGCCAGAGTAGATATGTGTCACGAAGAGCATCTTTAATGATACATAGAGTATTGAGATCCTCAAGAAAAGATCTAATAACACTTAGACTAGATATAACGTAGTCAGTCTAGTGGGAGTTAACGTTTTGACCATACTCCGAACTAGGTGAGGTATAGATGGTGGAAGGACAAATTGCATGGCAACATTGCGTATGGAAGGGTTTGTAATCAAATCACTGACTTTCTGGTCAATTGGGAGTCATAACGTGTTGTTAAATACCGTTCTTGACTTGCTTGAATTAAGAGTTAATTCAAGTAGCCAACATAACTAGGAACCTAATGGGTCACATATATAGGAGATCCGAAGGATGAGTAAAATAGTTTTAAATGGTGATTCAAGATATGAGAGAGTGTTTCGGGATTGGATCGTAATCTGATCGTGGTAGAAAACGTTGCATGGAATGGATTAGAAACAAGTGTTATTGGCTTTCATTAATGCATGCTATTCATGGTCATTAACTTCTCATAACTTCCAGTAATACATGTTATTTATGAACATTAACTTCCTATAACTTTCCATTAGTGATGGGGGTTATGAAAGGACAAATGGTGCAGAAAATTGAGATGATTTTCATGTATCTTGTTTAAGACACAAATGAAGAAAAAAAAGGTTTTTTTTTCTTACACATACACTTTTTTCTCTCTAACTCTCTCAAGAATTCTTGTCTTTGCTAGCACAAAGAAAGAATTGTAGCCATCTCCTAGTGAGGTTCATCCTTCTATCTTCATGTGGACTTTCATTAAAGATAGTCTGCATTGATTTTTGTGGTTTACGACAACCCAATCTAGAGAAGATTAAAAAATGAAGGAGATCGTCAGAAAGTATGTAAACATCTTACATTTCATGTTTTTATTTTTCTATACCTATATACATAAGTAGATTTGTTTTTGAGGTTACGTTTTATTTTAGTTGCGTATATTTGATCTACATTATATATGAGATGTATGATCGGAACCTAACAGGTATGTGGGTGGAGAATTCATTCTAATCCTACTCAAAATACATAAGGTTTTCAAATTAAAACATTCAAAGGTAAACAAAACTATGGTAGAGTATTTACTAGGAAGAACCTTGAATACAAACATATTATAAAGAAGTAAGTAAAACATTTTAAAGATAGACATCTCTAATTTAAAAGTAGTTTTAAGGGATTATCAAGAGCATTTTATATATTGAAGCATATAGTGACAAAAGATATACTTCACATTTAGTGCTTAGAGATGGAGTACAATATGAAAATTTATATTTCTTAGCTATTATAGAACACAAAAAAGGTATTTCACTATATATTAAAGCTTTTAAAGATTTTTTTCTTACTATATTTGTTTCTAGTACATGAAGTCTAGTTTGCCAATGCTTATAACCCTATAATTTGCATCAGTGAGTATTATTTGGGGATATAATATGGTGGACAATTATTGACAATAATATGTGGATACCCAAATGAAAATGTGTACTCACTATTCTACGCATTAGTGAAGGTAAAAAAAAAGCATATATGAAAGTTGTTTCTTGATAGCCTAGTAGATGATTTTAGTAAGAGGAACTCACAAGTTTTCATAAGTGACATAATAAAGATAACATTGACATCCTTTTTATATTTTTAATAATTAATTTTAGCATTTCAGTAAACTTATTTTATCTTGTAAATTCTAAACAAGCTCTTGAATAAATTTTCAAGAATGAGTTTGAAAATTATGATCATCAATGTTGTTTTAGGTTTATAAGCAAACTTACAAAGGTAATAGAAGGTGTCTAATGACATTTAAGATCATATATGGAATGCTTTTTTATTATACAATGTAAGAGTCTGAAAGAAAGATGGACAAGATAAAGAGTATACATAAGGAAGCATATGAATAGATGGATAAAGTTTCTAATAAAAGGTGTCCTAGGCATGCCTTTGATAGAAGATGAAAAAATGATTTTTTGTTAAACAATAAAGCAAAATGTTGCAATGTATATATGAGCAATTCTAGGGATAAACCTATTCTAACTTATTTGGAAGTTATTCAAAAGGAAATAATGAGGAGATTCCACCAAAAAAGGAAGGAAAGTATGCTTATAAAAAAGGCATATGACCAAACATTTTGAAGAAGCTAGAGATAGAAGAGAGGCAACCAATTACTTAGCCCATATTTTAAGTGATGATAAGTTTAAGATTAAGTGCTACTATATGGATGATCATAGAACATATGAGTGCACCTGTGGTAAATAGTAAATGATTGATGTCCTATGTAGTCATTCAATTTTAGTATTTATTTTAGGGAGGAGATCTAGAATAATATGTTTATGACTACTACTCCAAGCATGCATATTTGAAATGCTATTAAAAATCTATTAATATGGTTCTAAGTGAACAATTTTGGCCAATACATAGAGAAAAACATAAGCATTTTATAAAATATGCTAATAGATAAGAAGAGAATATGAAGGTCGAAAAAGAAGAGAATCAAAGAACCTAGTAAGGAGAAGAAAAGCAGTATGTTAATCATAAGTAGGGGTAATATCACTTGTAGTAAGTAAAAAATAAATAAATTTAGACATAGTTCAAGAACATGCATTATGAGTAGATCACAAGAGTTTAAAGCCATCTCAAAATCAAGCTTCACAGGTAAGCCTAGCAAAACTTGCATAGCTTGACCCAAGTTGGGTTTCGAACTAGTTCAATCTTGAGTTATTAAGCTTAGTATGAAGCCTAAAATTATAAGTGAAACGAAATGATTTTGAGTAAAATGATATTTTTAATTTTAAAAATTAAAAGATATATTTAATCTTTGAGCCACCCAAACTTGATTGGGCTCAAGCTTAAATTTGGGTGAGTTTAAGCCTGACCCGACTTGTTTCTTAAATGATAATCTTTCATATATATAACATTGTAAACTTTCATGGATGTTTATAAAACCTATAACATATTATTCATTCATGTAAGGACATTTTTCATCTTAAAAAACTGTACTTAATATAATGAGAAATAAAGGAAAGCAACCTACTAACACAAGTAGGAGTCAAATAAATAAGACTAGTTCTTAAGATAAAACATTGGGATATCTAAATGAATCATACATAACTGAGAGGAGGACTAGCCAAGAAAACTAGAAACAAAGTCGATTTAAGAACATTTCGACCTAGTTGCAAACCACCTACTTAGTTGTCCTGATTTTTGTATTGTGTTTTATATTTATTTATTGATCACATATGTACAATAATTATAAATATGAGAACATTCTTTTGAAATAGGAAGTGATTGATGTCTTATATAGTTATTCAATTTCAACATTTATTTTAGAGAAGAGATCTAAAAGAATATGATTATTAATTTAAGTGGATGCATACTTGAAATGCTACTGAAAATTTATTAATCTAGTTTTTGGTGAACAATTTTAACCAATACTTAGAGAACAACATGTGCATTTTATAAATTTGATAGTCTATAACAAGAAAATATAAAGGCAAAAAAAAAGAATTAGAGAACCTAGAGAGGAGAAAAAAAGGCATTATGTTAATTATAATTGGGGTTAATATCACTTGTAGTGAATACAAAACAATTAGACACAATTCAAGAACATGCACCATGACTAGATCATGAGAGTTAAGGTTATCTCAAAATCAACCTTTACAGATGATAAGCTTTCTTATATATAACACTACAAAATTTTGTGGATGTTTATAGTAACATATGATTCATTTTCATATAGGGACATTTTTCATCTTAAGAAATTGTAATTAATATTATGAGAGACAAAGGAAACCAGCCTATTATCATAACCAGAAGTCAAAGAAATAAGACTAGTTATCATGATAAAGCATTAGGATATCTGCAAGAATTAACTATAACAAAGAGGAGTAGCTAAGCAAACTAGAAGCAAAGATGAGTCAAGAACATTTGGACCTTGTAGCAAATCATCCAATTGGTTGTACTAATTTTTACATTAGTTTTATGTTTTTGTGTTGACCCCATATAGACAGTAATTGTAAATGTGAAAACCTTTTTTTCCCCTAAATTGTTATATATAATCTAAATTGTTATAAATGATCCTTTGTTTTCTTTAAGTTTATATTAATATCTCAACTATATTCAAGCTCTCATTTTGTATGTAAGATTTACATAAAACGTAATTAAGTATACTTTATTTGGACAATATATATATGGTTCTTTTTTTTACATTTTATTTTATGTATTAGAGAACTTTGGTTTTTTATTCATCAATCATTATTAATGAGACCTTTATGAACCCTTTTAAAACTATTTACCATTATTAGCAATTATATTGATATTGGATTAATAAGCAAGTTAATCATTCACAAACACACCGTACATGCTTTAAACTCATTCAAGTAATATATCTTGAAAGAAAACATGTGTATCAACCAATCTTATCAAAAATTCACTTGCACATAATTTAAATTTTTAAGATAATGGTTAACCACTCACTATATTGGTCGACCACTGTAACTTAAATTCTATTTACAAGGCTTTTTAATTTTTTCTTCATAAAATTTTAACTCAAACACTTCTAAAAAAATTTTGTAAATAGAGCTTTAAAGATTAAGAGTGTATCAAGTAAGACGTTCAACTAAAGTTGTAGTTAAATTTATAGACCTATTATGCCTTAATCTTCTTTGATCTTAGTTTTTTTCTTTAATTTGAATGGATTTAAAGTTTATAAAAATTTAGTATACTATGTTTATCTATAGTCTTTATAAAGACTACAATCATTATAGAAATAAAGCCCATAAACATTATCAAAATTAAAATATCTTCAATCAATCTACCTGCTAATGTTCGATCCCTTTTGGTTTACCATATGGTAAAGGAAAATAGGAAAAGAAGAAGTTAGTCAGAGTTATAAAGAAATAGGCTCATCAAGAACCTATATTAATAAAAATATGGAAAAACTTTCGTACGCTTGTTATTGTATTTGTGAAGAATAAATGAAAATTATTATTCTTACAATTAACCACCAAAGATTATTTCATTGACCATCAAATTATTATTAATATACACATGATGCTATTGAACACTTTAGAATAAGTCAACCAATGTCATATTGTAACACATCAAGATATGCTTAACTTTTTCTTGATCATAACGTCCATAAAAACTTAAAAAAATAAATGATGAATCAAAATGAAAAAGTTTCAAAGACTTGAAGCCTTAAAGACAAAATATAAGTGCTCTTCTTAGAAACAATAAACCCATAGTTACCACACAAACTTAACTTGTGATAACCATAGTAATAAAAAGAAAAGAAAATAATGAACTTAAAAGGGAAGATAAAGGACATTAAGTTTGATTTGATAACATGAATGCACATATAAACTCTTAAAGTGTGTCGAATGCACCAGTAAATAAACCTACTCTGAACAACTAAATTTATAGCAACAGTGAGTAGGGATTGTATCCACAAGAAGTGTTTGTGTAGCTTTTGCAATGAAAGAATTGATGTTTAGGATATAAAGGGAGTTTTGGATAAATGTAATTAAGAAAATAAAGTAAAATTAAACTAATAAAAGTAAATCAAATTAAGTAGCAACAAAAGTAGAAAATTGATGAATGATTTTGGAATCCAGTTCTTGGTTCAATCTCGGGTTACACATAAATAAACCTGCTTCATTGTTTGGTTGTTTTTATATCTCTCTTAGAAACTATTAATAGAGTAACAATAAGCTCTGTTAACCCCGATTTTCCCTTAGTTCATGTTTAATCAAAATAAGTTCTTTAACTAAATCTAGATATTGAATAACCTAAAACAAGCTCTCTAGATTTAATAGCATAGTCCCATTATGAATAAGGAAAACATATTAATCTAGGCAATAATCTTACAAACCTGGGTCATTTAAACTATGTTACATTATCCCCAATGATTCAACACCATTAGTTGCCATAAATGAATCCAAAACACAATTATTACGTATTATATTTGAAATTCTAGCCATGGGTTTATATAAAAATAATCTAATAGAAGCATTCAGATCATCCTTGCACAAATAACCAAATCAATAAGCAAAGAATAACAAAAACAATCCTTATAGAGAGAGGAAGAGATTTAACAATACACAATAAAGAGATGCTAAATGTGATGCTCAGGTTTGATTTCACCTTCGAACAGGAAGAAGGAAGATTAACACTTTATAGAACCTAATTAAGCAAGTGCTCGCTCAAATGTTGATTTATACTAAAAATTAGCCTATTAGAAAGATGCACGTTTGGATGCATGGCTGTGCATCCAACCGTGCAAACCAATAAAAATATAGTACTATATGGCTGTGCAAACCAAAAAAATCCAATCACCGAGATGCACGGCTGTGCATCTTGCAGGTCATGTTGAAATGTTCATTTTCTTGTCTCATCTTTACCCTAATCCATCTTCTTCTTGTTTCACAAAAATAAATGAGTTTGAACATCAAGAGGATGACTCAAAGAATGTGCTTTTAACTCATTTTAGCTGTTGAATTTTCGAATTGTACCTAAAACTAAACATTAACCAAAATGAGTTTCTTAAACATTTCATAATATTATAATCACTAAATGTTGTGGAGTAAATTTATAATCAATTAAGCACATATTAAGTTCTCCCACACTTAGTTTTTGACTGTCCTCGAGCAAAACAACAAAATCAAAGTCACAAACCAAAACTTTTCCATATTTTCCATATTTGCCAAGCCATAAGAAAAAAGGAATAGTTTTGAAAACTATACGAACAACTTAACATTTAATGCCTCTACTCATGATCAATTAACGATCATTCTCTTCAAAACCTAGAGAACCTAGGCGTAGACTTTGACAAAATATGTTTAAATAAGATAGATCTAAAGGTAAATTCAAGTATCATTCATGATCAAGACATTCTACGACTTTGCATCTCATTTTAGTTCTCCATCACTATGATTCATACCATATCCTAAATCAAAGGACTTTTTAGGTTGTAATGTGGGCAAATGTTAAGGTGACATGTATCGGGTAATATAGCACAAAAACCATAAAAGGTATTGAAGCAAGAAAAATACTTAATGTAAGATCAACTGCAAAAGCTAACATTCACTCAAAACTTGATACCATAAGCTATGATAAATAAAAAAATTATGTTTTATAGCTTAGAGTCAAGCTCTCACACTACAACCCTCATGAAGCATAAGGAATTAAAAAGAATTATTCATACAATCAATGACAAATAAGATATTATAATTATAAGTGGTAATCCTTCAAAACAACATCTACTTCATGTGCATCATACTTAAATTAACCGTTCCATACAACTTTAAGAAGATAAACTAATCATGAATAATTTTACAAAATGATTGCATTTCCTCCGTGATTCTTTCATGTAAGCATTTTTTCTTTCTCTGTATGACGTTTTTTAATGTTATATATTAGCCCGATCCACTCTTACATTTTTATTTTAAAATAAAAGTGGATCCCACGTTTATATAATCTTTGTTTTAGTTTCTCCAACCTTTCCTTCTCGGCATTCAACGGATGCAAACACCACCGGAGGAAGCAGCAGCGTTAGAAGGAGAAGGGAAGCTTCCTTCCCAGGAGGCGGCAGTCCTGTGGAGATCTAATCCTCATATGGACCCTCATTTTCCTTCTGCTCTTGTCAAATCACCTTCGCAGACTTTCTTCGACTGCCTTCAGACACTTCTTCTAGGTTCTTCCGTCATAATGACAATGACTCCCCAGGGACCAGATGGGCGGTCCTGATTGTTGAATCTAATGAATATTGGAATTATAGGCACCAGGTGATTGTTTATTTCTCCCAGTTCAGTGTTGTTCCTTATATATACGACTCTAACTTGATTCCTTTTTCCGCCTCTTGTTAGATTTCTGAGAAAGACATGAAGCTGTTCCTGTCCGTAGTATAGTAGATTATTTTGAATAATAAAGTTTAGGACTGTCTATTATATCGATCCTTTTCTCTATTAACTGATTGAAATTAGAAGTTAGAAAGACATGATTTTATCCCTGTTATTGTGTTTTCTGTCACTTCACGTACGCTTTATGGTTGTTGCTATTATTGACTCCTACGGCGATTTGTTCCAAATGTTTCGTTAAACCTCCAAAATTCTTCTTCAATTTTCTTAGCATTTCGATTTGCTTAAATTCAACCGCTATCAAGAATCATGTCGATATCTTTATTAATCACTAGTTGGTAGAGTTTTATGGACACTTGTTCTTTGGTCTGTATTATGGAATGGCAACTCTGATGCCAACAGATTCAATAATCGTAGAGCTAGAATCACTAAAAGGCCTCTGAGTTGTGATAACTTTTAATACTCCTTAAAGCCTTGAAGAAAGGTGGATTGAAGAAGGAAAACATCATTGTTTTCGTGTATGATGATTTTGCTTTTAATGAAGAAAATCCAAGACCTGGAATCATCATTAACAACCCAAACGGTCAAAATGTCTAAATGGGAGTTCCTAAGGTCATTTTTCATTGCACTTTAATTCTACAGCCAGACCTCTGTATTTATTGTGTGTATATGGCTCGCCAGTTCCGTATCACACATCACATTACTGCTTTTCTTGTTACAGGACTGTAACGGTGAAGATGTCACTGTTGCCAATTTTTTTGCTGTTATCCTAGGAAACGAATCAGCTCTTACTGATGGTAATGGGAAAGTTGTGGGTAGTGGAAAAGACGATCATATGTTTATGTACTACAGAGATTATGGAGGTCCTGGAGTGCTGGGTTTGTAAGCATAACTGAATAAACATTGAAAAACGTTAAAGCTTGTTTGCAACTCATGTTCTAAGGCTTTTTATTCTGAAAGAGTTAACTGTGTTTCATTTTTCATATGTATTCACTGCATGCTCACCCGTCCCAAGATCGGTAAAAATGTTATTCTCTTTTTCATTTGTATACTTAAATCACATTGTTCCCCCTAGTAGCTTAACTCCAAAACTGTAGCCTTGCTCCTTACTGTGTGGAACAAGGATGTAGTTGGATAGAATGAACTTAAATATTCTTTGACCTACAACTTAGGTTACAAACAAGATATGAACTTAAATATTCTTTGACCTATACAACTTAAGTTACAAACAAGACTAGTTATATTTGTATATACAGCTATTTTATCTTGAAGTTCGTGAATCTGGAAGCATTTTTTAGGGTCTTCTTCCTGAATGCTTGAATATATATGCAACTACAACATCAAATAAGGAAGAGAGCAGTTGGGGAATCTATTGTCTTGAATCGTATCCTAGCCTTCCTCCTGAATATGAAACCTGTTTGGCTGAATTGTACAGTGTTGCTTGGATGGAGGACAGTTACGCAAAGTTTGTCTTCAAATTTATCCACGTTGTTGCCGCTTCCTTCAGTGACGCATCGTTCATTCAACCGGACTACACCATCGTTTTCATGGTCTGGGAGGAGAAGGGACGAGTCGCAAGTACTCATCCCTCCGGTGGTACCATGGTTCCTCCACGTCGCCACCTCTTGGGAAGGAAGCTTCCCTTCTCCTTCTGTCACCGCTGCTTCCTCCAATGTACTGGAGATGATTCAAAGTTAATTGATTGCAGTAAAATAATTTTTTGACTGAGATTGCTGAACGTTGTTTCTGTTCCTGGTTTTACGGAGTTTGACTCCCAGGTTTGATCATGTAGTTGCAGCCATAGAGGAGTCTAAGGACTTGACCGCATATTCATTTGATGAATTGATGGGATCTTTGCAATCTCATCAGTCAAGGTTGAGTAAACAAGAAGAGAAGAGTGAAGAAAAAGCCTTTCATTTGAAAGGGGATGTGTCCAACCAGAAAAGTGAAAAGGAGGCGGCTGGTAGAGGATGTGGCAGAGGAGGATTTTTTGGGAGAGGTGGCCGTGGAAGAGGATGGGGACGAGGTGACGAGCAACAAAACCAAATGCAGCAGCGAGGTAACAAAAGTGGCATTTAGTGCCACTACTGTAAGAAGTTTGGGCTTATAAAAGCTAACTGCTGGCAAAGGGAAAAGCAAGGATAAGCAATTTATGCAGAACAAGAAGAGGAGGAGCTAAAACTATTTTATGGCATGTCATGAAGGCAGAACAATTGCAACTTCCAACAACATTTGGTTTCTAGATAATGTCTACTCTAATCATATGACAAGAATAAAATCTCTACTCAAGGAGCTTGATGAATCATACAAGATGAAATTAAGGCTCAGAGATGGCAAACAAATGCAAGTAGAAGGCAAAGGAACCGTGGTTATCAATAATGGTCATGGTAACATAAAGCTTCTTTACATTGTTTATTTTATTCCTAGTTGGTCTCAAAACTTGTTGAGTGTTAGGCAGCTTATGGCTAATGGTTGTTGTTGTGGATGCTTTCGTGGGTAGTTATTATCCTTATAGATAAATTAGATATTTTAAGTAGTTGTTTATCTAGGAAGTTGTTATCTTAATAGATAGATTAGATATTTTAAGTGGTCGTTTATTTAGAAAGTTTGTTATCTCTAAAAGTCCTATCATAATAGGACTTCTATTTCTATAATAAGACTTGCCTATTTAAAGGCAACTAGAAGTAATAAAAAGTAAGTCAGAATTTATTCAGACAAGAGATCAGAGTTCTCTCTATTGAACTCTAAGGTTGCAGTCTCCCTTGAATGAGTCTGGATTTTTATTCACAAT
>JAOSBN010000177.1:8699024-8739559 GCA_027563595.1 Erythroxylum suave
TTGAACTCTAAGGTTGCAGTCTCCCTTGAATGAGTCTGGATTTTTATTCACAATAGGTCGACAAAGGAATCGCAATATAGGAAAGGGAATTGAATACGATTTCCCGATCAATCGTCCAGTGACTCGATCCTACTCGCGTATCTCTAACAGTTGTTCTATGTTGTTTGATGATACTTCTCGTATGGTTAGAGATTAAAAAAAAAACGAGTCAGATTATAGTTGATGTCTCTATGACACCAACTAGATTGCTTCCACTTGAAGTTTCAAAAGTTAAAAACTATGCACTTGTTGTCAAAGAAAGTAGTGGGTCTAGGTTGTGGCATCTTAAATATGAGCATTTGAATGTAAAGGGTTTGAAATTGTTGAGTCAAAAAGAGATGGTCTTCGGGTTGCCTAAAATAGAGTCTATAGATTTGTGTGAGGGGTGCATATATGGAAAACATTATAAAAGTTCATTTCCTACAGGAAAGTCTAGAAGGGCATCTAGCATTCTTGAGATTGTGCATGTCGAATTGTGTGGTCATATGCAGACTAAATCATTTGGTGAGAGTAGATATTTTTTGTTGTTTAGAGATGATGATAGTCGTATGAGCTAGGTCTACTTTTTGCAATTAAAGTCAGAGACATTTGAAGTTTTCAAGAAGTTCAAAGGCCTTATTGAGAAACAAAATGGGAGATGCATAAAAACACTCCGAACTGATATATGTGGTGAGTTTTTATCTAATGAATTCATTCAATTTTGTGAAGATCAAGGGATGCACAGGGAGTTGACTACTCCAAATACACCGGAGCAAAATAGTGTGGCTGAAAAAAAGAATCAAACAGTTGTGGAGATGGCAAGTGCTATGTATTTGCTGAATTTATCACTAAAAAAGGTTGTTCAAAATCAAACACCTTATGAGACATGGAGTGGGAGAAAGCCTTGGTTAAGCCATTTAAAGGTTTTTGGTTGTATTGCCTTTGATTGATTCACATGGATGTAGTAAGCTAGATGATAAATCAATAAAATATATTTTTGTTAGTTATTGCTCTCAATCTAAAGCATATATGCTGTATAATTTTGTTAGTGGAAAAGGTGAAACTCCTTCAAGAAAATTCAAATCATTGGCTAAAGTATATGAGTCTTCTCAAGCTCTAATTGTTGTTGATCCAACAACTTTTGAGGAAGCAATAGAGAAAAAAGAATGGTGCAATGCAATAAAGGAAGAGCTTGCAACAATTCAAGAAATGATACATAGGAGTTGGTGGATCTTCCTAGAGACAAGAAAGCCATTGGAGTTAAATGGGTCTTTAGAACAAGTTTCATGCATATAGGAGCATATAAAACACAAAGCACGACTTGTAGTAAAGGGTTATTGGCACCAACAAGGTGTAGATTATGAAGAGACTTTTTCTCCAATAGCATATTTTGATAATGTGAGAACAATTTTAGCCTTGGCTACACAAATGCAATGGCTTGTTTTTCAGTTTGATTTTAAATATGCATTTTTAAATGGAGAATTGCAAGAGGAGGTGTATGTCTCTCAGCCTGAAGGATTATTAGTTGAAGGCAAAGAAGAAAAGGTGTACAAGCTAAAAAAAGGCTCTCTATTAGTTAAAGCAGGCTCCGCGTGTATGGTACAGTAAAATAAAATTTTACTTTCTTGATAAAGGCTTTAAAAGAAGTAGATATGAACCCGATCTTTATGTGAAGAAACAAGGTGAAAATGATCTTATTGTTTATCTTTATGTGGATGATACGATTTATATGGGTTCTTCTTCATCTCTAATTAATGAATTCAAAGCTTGTATGAAGGATAAGTTTGAAATGTTAGATTTGGGAGAGTTGCACTATTTTCTTGGGCTTGAAGTGATTCAAGTTGAAGATGGCATATTTCTATCGCAACGGAAATATGCTACTGATTTACTCAAAAGGTTTAACATGTTGAATTGTAATATTTCAGCCACTCCAATGAATTTGAATGAGAAATTGCAGGTTGAAGATGGTACTAAACTAGTAGATGAAAAGAGTTTCAGAAGTTTAGTTGGAGGCTTAATTTACTTGACTCGTACAAGACCGGACATTAGCTACTCTATTGGAGTTATTTTCAGATTTAAGCATTGTCCATCAAAACATCATTTTGGAGCTGCAAAGAGAGTGTTGTGATACATTACTGGGACAACTGAATTTGGGCTATGGTATGGTTGTGTCTCGAAATTGAAGCTAGCTGGTTATACAAATAGTGACTGGGCTAAATGTTTGGAGGATAGGAGAAGCACTTCCGGTTATGTTTTTAATTTTGGTTCAGCTACAATTTGCTGGAATTCTAAGAAGCAAGCAACAGTAGCTTTTATCTACATTGGAAGCTGAACATAAAACCGCAAGTGCATCATCATGGCAAGCTATTTGGCTAAGGAGCATTCTAGCAAACATTGGTCAAGAACAATTGGAAGCAACTGAGATTTACGGTGATAACAAAGCTACAATTGTTATGTCAAAAAATCCAACCCATCATGGAAGAGCAAAGCATGTTGACATACGGGTTCTTTTTAGACGAGACCTTATGGCAAACAACTCAATCACCTTAAGAGTATTACAGTACAAATGAACAAGTTGTCGATATTCTAACAAAGTCCCTTCCTCGAGCCAGCATGTCTATTTCAAGCTTCAACTTGATGTTTGCAACTTTGAATCAAGGGGGAGAATTGGAGAATGATTCAAAGTTAATTGATTATATTATAATTATTTTTTGACTGAGATTGTTGAATGTTGTTTCTGTTTTTGATTTTTGGTTCCTTGATTTTCTCTGTTTTGTTTTGGTTGTTGCACGTGGGTTAATGGCAGCATTTTTTTGTTTCTTTGTGTAAAGTCTGTTAGTTTGTAAGGCTTATATAAAGGCACGTCAAATGTTTGATTTATTGCATCAATAAGACTTAGCAATTCAGTCTTAAACCTTGTCTGTCCGCTTTAAGTCTTCAGTTTTCTATTTTGTTAATTACTTTCAAACCAACACAGCAGTGTTTGCATCCGTTAGGTACTGGAAAAGAAAGGAGGCTGAAACTAAAACAAGATTATATAGTTGTGAGATCACTTCTATTTTGAAATAAAAATGCCATGTCAGCAAGAGTGAATTCCATAATATGCAAATTATAAAAAAAAACCACATCGAAAAAAAAACATGTACATTTAACTGATAGGGGTAACCTCTTTCAGATTTTTCGTTTTCATAAGGCTTGGTTTAATTATTTTGTAAATCTTGTGGTTTAACTTGATCGTTCCAAAACATTAGGGTTCAACATAGATTCTGGTGTAAACGAGAAAGCTTTAGGCCTTATTCACAAAATTGTTGCTATTATACTTTAGCTTACGTTGTAGCTTTGTTTTATTGGTTATGTTGGTGTGAGTTGTTAATAGAAGATTTTATGGAGAGATTATAGGAATATTTTCTTGTATAAAATATCAAGCTCATTGCCTAAATTTGTGTATAGTAGTCAATAGCTTTTTATAATAGATTTCTTGTATATGCTATATAAGCATTCTCTTGTATCTTGAAAAAACAGACAAAAAATAAAAAACAATTTTGTGACATGATATTAGAGCATAGATCCTAGAACTTACGTTTTTTTTTTTAAAAGACAAGAAAGATTGAGAGCAATTGGAGATAATACTCTTGTAATAAAGAACTCCTGAGGAGAGAATTCAATTCTTGCAAACCTAACATCTAGGATATCATAGACGTTGAATCAGACACTACTGACTCATGAATTAGTTGTTGGACCAATTGGTGTTAATCTAGACGACACTAATTATGGACTTTGGTCCCAAGTTGTCGAGATGTGTAACTCGGGCAATGACAAGTTGGGATATATAAATGGAGATCTTCCACAACCCTAAGAGACAGACCCCATTTTCAGAAAATGGAGAACTGAAAATGCAGTAGTGAAGGGATGACTCGTTAAATCTATGGATCCGAAACTAATCAACAACTACAACAGATGCCCAACAGCGAAAGTAGTATGGGAGCTATTGCTACAACATATTTTGATGGCACCAACACCTTATAAGTTTATGAACTCAAAGGAAGGTGACAAGATTTCCACAAAGTGGAGGATCTATAGAGACATATTACGACAATCTTCAACGCTTATGGTGAGAAATTGACATACGCAAGTATAATTCTATTTTACAAGAAGTTAAAGTTTTCACAAATTCTTGGTTGGTCTCGATGATTGTCTTGACAAGATTCGAGAAGATGTGCTCCAAATTCAACCATTTCCTATGGTAGAGCAGGCTTATGCACATGTTCATAGGGAATATCTAAGGCAAGCAGTGATGTTGGCAAAAAGCGATGCCACACATGGTGTTGCTATGGTTTTAAAAGGAGCACAGAAATCACAACAACCCTCACTTCAAATTTTGTCCAGTGGAAAGGCCACCACATCGACAAAGTCAAAGTCGCAAATTGAGGGTGGGGGTTGCACGCCCTGTGGAAATGTGAAACATACCGAAGACACTTATTTCAAGTTACATGGGTATCCAGAGTGGTGACACAAACTCAAGGCAAAAAAGAAATGAGAAGTTGGTGTAGGATAGAATCATGGTCGAGCAGCTTTTGTAAACACTGGACCTCACTTATCACTTATACCATAGGGGGACTCTTTAGCTGCTGCTATGCTAGTAGAGGATACTTCTACTGTTGAAAATAAATCGGTGGCCCTTAATGATTCAGGTAACCATGGTTAGATTATTGATTATGGGGCAACTGATCACATGACATTTGATCCACAAGATTTTATCAAAACCATTAAACCAAAACGGACGTGCATTGCTAATGCTAATGGAGCAACATACTTAGTTACAGGGGCTAAGAGAGTGGCACTTTCATCCTCTCTTTCATTACCAAATACTTTATTAGTTCCATCTCTTTCAAATAAATTATTATTTGTCGGCCAAGTTATAGAGGAATTAAATTGTTGTGCACATATTTATCCAAAATTTTGTTTGTTCCAAGGTATTCTTACCTAGGAGAATATTGGTCATGGTACTAAAATGGAGGGGTTGTACTACATAAATGATTTCAGTTTTGGTAGGGTAAATATTGTGTGTAAAACTGGTGATAAAGAATGACATATTTCGTTATGGCATTGTCGATTGGGGCATCTTCTTACATGAAACATTTGTTTCCAAGTTTTTTTTCCAAGCTACATGAGTCTGATTTTAGGTGCGAAACTTGCATTCTAGCTAAAGAGTCATTGTGTATCTTATCCAATAAGATTGAAAAAATGTCGGACCCCATTTACGTTAATTCATTCAGATGTTTGGGGTTTGGCTCTAATCTTAATTTCTTCAAGTGTTTGATGACTTGTGACTTTTGTGGATGATTGCATACGAATGACTTGGCTTTATTTAATGAAAAACAAGAGTGAGGTGTTTGAAATATTTCGTTCTTTTCATAATATGCTCAAGCCTCAATTCTCTGCTAAAATCCAGATTCTTTGATCTGACAATGGTGGGGAATATGACAATAATGAGTTACAAGAATATTTTCAAGCACATGGTTTTTATCATCAAATATGTTCTCAAACACTACAACAAAATGGTGTTACAAAGCGAAAGAATAGACACATTCTTGAAACAACGGGAGCATTGTTAACAACAGCATATGCACCTTGATGGTATTGGATAAATGCAGTCGTTACTGCAGTCTACTTATTGAATCAAATACCATCTCGAGTCTTGAATTTTAAAACTCCATTACAAGCTCTTGCTCATCATGTTCTATTACCCTCCGTCTTAATGCTTCCTCCATGAATATTTGGATTTGTCGCTCATGTTCACCTTCATAAAAGCCAACGAGCAAAACTTGATTCATGTGCTATTTGTTGTGTTTTCTTGGGATATGCAACACACAAGAAAGGCTATCGGTGCTATGATCTCACCACCAAACATCTTTATATCACAATGGATGTCACCTTTCTTGAATCTGAAACTTTCTTTGCAAAACACAATTCTCATTCTTGTATTCAAGGGGAGTTGAAACAAAGAGCAAATGATGGATGGTTGGGAACGTTGGCCAAGTTTTGAAAATCACAGTGGTGCTAGGACTAAACTACTTCGAACACATCATATGGAATCAATGATGATAATGACGCCACTGGGAAATGGAAGTGATGGTGCTGACACTAAGAAAGAGCAAGAAAAACTTTTTAAACAGAAGTAATCTACTCATAATAAGCAAGAGCAAGACCCTATACAAGAACAACCCCCTCTTGTACCAAACGACGACCACTTTCTGAGAATACTCTTGAGGTACAAAATATAAATTATTCTCCAAATAATACTATAGATGATTATGTTGGATACAGGTTACCTTTCAGGCACAATCGTGGTCAGCCACCAAATTGATATTCACTTGATCATGGAGAAAAGAAATCAAAGTATTCAATTGCCCACCATGTTGTACCCAGAAACTATCACCACACCTCAAAGCATTTATGCACAAGTTATCATCTGAGCATGTTCTAAGTACAATGTATGAGGCCTTGAATGACCCCAAATGGACCCAAGCAATAATTGAAGAAATGGCAGCATTGAAGAAGAATGATATATGGAAGCTTATGCCACTACCTAAAGGAAAGAACACAGTGGGGGTGTAGATGGGTGTTCTCCATTAAATATAAGACAAATGGATCAGTAGAAAGATACAAGGAAAGATTGGTGGTGAAAAGATACACCTAGACATATGGTGTAGAATATCAAGAGACTTTTTCACTGGTTGTAAAGTTGAACACTGTTAGAGTGTTATTGTTTCTAGTTGCAAATTTAGACTGTCCACTACATTAATTTGATGTCAAAAATGCCTTTCTTCATGGGAATATTGCTGAAGAAGTTTACATAGATATTCCACTAGGGTTCACTACCTTACCATAAACTAGAGTTGCATGTAAGCTACCAAAGGCACTATATGGACTAAAGCAATCCATTAGTGTAAAACCCCAAACTTTTCTTTTCACATTTCTATGAAATTTCCGTTTGTGTTAATGATGTTTTTGGGTGAATGTAAATTTTATTTTCGTTAAAAGGTGAATTAGGAACTCAACCCTAAATTACAAGTATTAAAGTTAAATGATAGTCGAAAAATATTGGAGTTGACTGGTATGTAAATGGACAAAAAATAAAAAATAAAAAATTCAATTAGATGGATTTATAATAGATCAAGATTGACCTTGATTTAAATTATTATGAAGTAAATTTAAAGCATTCTTGGGCTAAAACATAAGGACATAAGAATCAGCAATGGTTACGGATATTTAAAGTAAATTAATTCAACTTATATGTTGATATATTTAGGTGTAACATGTTATTAAGTGGACATGAAATTTCTACCAAAATTTGACAGATTTTTCTTAAGCCACATAATTATTTTGGACAAAAAATAATACATGTACATGTGAATGAACCTTAAGTGGCAGCTGTCACATTCATAAAGAAGTTCTCATTATTTTGGAACAAGAATACATGAAAACCTTGTGTTGTCACGTTTATGAAGGAGTAGATGTGAAGGACATAAAATTCATTACATGAAAGATAAATTCACGCTGTGGACATGTGTCATTTCGGTGAAACAAAAATGAAAACAACTTATTATATGTGGGAGACAAGTATTTTCGTGGATGTGACAAGGGATTAATGGCTTAATTAAACAAAGATGATGGGGACAAAACAAAGAATAACTGTTGGAAGTTAAGCTTGCAAAGTGTGGACAGTCTTCTTCAACGTGTAGCATGTAAAACAAAGATGATGGGACCTCCTCCACCTTTATTCCACCGAAACTTTAGCTCTCCTTTTGACTAGAAATACTGAAGAATAATTGAAGCTACTCCCTTCACGCATAGGTCTTCCAAGTTATTGCTTTTGGGAAATAAATTCAGCATATTGTTTAAGCCTCTAACCAAGGACAACACCTTCATCCACTCCAACTACACACAGGGAAAAGATGGATAACGTGTTACCATCTAATTTTAGGTAGGTTAAACCACTCTTGTCCATCCTCTTTAGTTGGTCACATGAATGCTTAAGTTGGAAACATGAATTTCCCTATGAATTGCGTGAATGTTTGAGCATGATTTGAAGAAAGTGGTAAGTGTTCCTAACTATGTTTCATGAAATTCTGTATTAGGATTCTCATTTTCCTTGAACAATCATAGTGTTTTGGCCATAACTTAATCTACAGAACTCCAAATTGGGTGATTCCAATTGTAAATGAAACCTAGGATATAGCACTGAAAATATATAAAAGATACCTAAACCTAATTCTAGCTTAATGATATTGAAAATTGAGATTGATTATGATAACCTGATACCATCTTTGGGCTGAAGCAAGTTGTGATATTTTGTACATGTTTCGTAATTTAGAAGATGAAATGAATGAGTTTTGATCATATGGAAATTAGAGATATAGGGAAACAAATGTCTAGTAGACTTCAGAACCTAATTTGAACATTTGATATGTGAAAATTAAGGAACAAATGGAGGCATAGTTAAATGAAGAGAAAAGCAACATGGTAAATGGAGAGGAAAACAACATATATCCATGTCTTATGAATATTATTCAATAGCTATTAATTGGCAACATGTATATCCATGTCTTATGAATGTTATTTAACGGGTATTAATTGGCAACATGTAGATGCTATGTATGTGGCTTAATGGTTATTTAATGGCAGCATGTATGTTGTACAGAGTTTAATGGTTTAAAGTAAGGAAAACAGTAGTTATATACTATGTACGTTATTTAAATGGAAAGAAGACAACATGTATAAATCATAGAAGTTGTTCAATACTTGAACGAAAAGAAAATGGAATTTTAATCTTACTAAATGCTAATATTTTAGCTAAACCTTTGTTATAAAATTTGAAAAACAAGATGGTAAGTTATGAATATACTTGGTAGGTTTTAGGAATCTTCAGGGGTCTTCCTCATAGCTGAGTAAGATCATAAAGTTTCTCGATCACTGTAGACTTGGGACTAATAAAGGAAAAGCACCGAACATGTGAGGGAAGTTTATGATAAACAAAAAATAGTGAGTATACCTTTAAATTGATTTTGTAAAGATGGTTTTTTTTCACCTTACTATGAAAAGTATGTTTATGAATAATTCCATTGGTGTTACTACTTGAATTTAAAGGTTAATCTTCATGAGATTTACATATGCTTTGATTTGGCATTGAATTGAGTTTTGAACGCACTTGGAAACTAATAAGATGTACACACACTTTGAATTGACATTGAATTAGAATTTGTATATAGTTTGAATTGGCATTGAATTGTGATTTAACCTATAGTACACCGTTAGGTATTTATGCATGCAATTATATCGATTAGAGTATGTCCTAATTTGCATGGCCGTGTTTTGGGAGGGGGGGTTCTATCACTAATATGGGTGGTGTTATGTCTATCAGTAAGTCCTGTAAGTTGCCCTCTGCATTTGTGAAGTTTATATTGTGCTAGCACTGTTATGGGTAAGCGATGCAAAACTAATTCTGTAACCACTAATTTATATGTAGTGCTAGCATTGTTATGGGTAAGCAATGTAGAACCAACTTCATAACAATCGATATATAGAGGTTAACTAGGTACGAGGAAGCGATGCAGAATTAGCTCCATGGCCTTACACCTAAGGGTACCATATGGCAAAGAAAATTAGTGATAGGTTATGTTTTAAAAGAAAGTTCATGAAAGTATTGTTTTCCAAAACTGTTTACTTTATAAGAAAAGTGGAACTTGATCTCAAAATAATATATATGTTTTGTCTTATGTATACATTGATCTTATGAAAAGAATAAAAGATGTGTTTTGTAAGAACATTGATTATTACTTGAAAAGCAAAGAATTGAATTCTAACACTTACTAAGCTCCTTTAACTCACGCATTATTTTCTGTTTTTAAATAAAATCTCCCAGGTGCGCACTCAGAGGCTTCAGTAACAGGAACTCCACCTCGCGAATAGTCAACTTCGTCGAGTGTTGCTATGTAGACATTTTTATTTTGCCTTGTACATATTTTTGAGAATTGTTGCATATCTTTAAACATGTTTTGGAAAGTGCATGTGTATAAAGGTTTTTAAATGGAATGTATAACGTTGTTTTAGCTGTTCAAAGTTTATTTATCTAACTATTTGAGATTGCATGTGAGTGGATTTGAAGTCTACAATTTGGATTTGAGAAATTGATGTGATAATAGAAGTGTTTAAAACTTTTAAAGGGACTTTAAAACTTTTTAGATGTCAAAATACAGTTGTTGTGTTACCGAAATTTTTAATAAACTAAAAAAACAAACTTCACTGTTTACATTTCTTATTGTGAATTAAATCTTTTCCGTAATAAAGGCAACAGGTTTAGCTTCACGGGAACTTTCCAGCCAACTTGGATATCGACTGGAGAGTGACCTTGGAGTGCCGGGCAGGTCGCTTAGTCCTTACAGGATAAAGGCCTATCACCTAAAGCATGGTTTGGAAGGTTTAGTTGGCTATGAATAAACACAGTTTTAAGCAGAGTAATTCAGATCATACTTTGTTCTTGAAGCATCGAAATGGAATGGTAACGACTTTAATAATATATATTGATGATATGATAATTATAGGGAATGACGAGTAAGAAATCTCTAGCTTGCATAAGCATTTGACAACTGAATTTGAAATAAAGAATCTTGGGGGATTAATATTTTTTTTGGTATCGAAGTAGCTCGTTCAAGTCGAGGAATATTTCACTCATGATGAAAATATGCTCTTGATTTGTTGGCTGAAACATGAATTCTTGAATGTAAGCCTACAAACACACTGATAGTTCAGAATTGTTGATTGCAAGCAAACCCAAATCAAATACCCACAATTAGGGAAAGGTACTAACGAATTGTGGGAAAATTGATTTATTTGTCCTATACCAGAACAGATATTGCCTATGCTGTGAGTTTGGTGAGTAAGTTTATGCATAATCCTAGTGAGGATCACATGAATGCAGTGCTACAGATTTTATGATATTTGAAGTCTTCTCCAGGAAAAGGGCTTATGTTCAGAAAACAAAACTTGTTTAAATATTAGTGGTTACATAGATGCCAACTAGGTTGGAAGTATTACGGACAGGAAGTCTACATCAGGCTATTTCACCTTTCTCGGTGGACATTTAGTTGCACGGAGAAGTAAAAAACAAAGGGTGGTTGATTTGTCGAGTGCAGAAGTTGAGTTTAGAGGCATAGCTAAAAGAGTTTGCAAACTTCCTTGACTAAAGAGGTTATTTGAAGAAATCATCTACGCATCAACTTCTATGATGAAATTATTTTATGATAATAAAGCAGCTATAGAGATTGCGCAAAACCCAATGCAGCATGACTGAACAAAACATGTTGAAGTAGACCAACATTTCATCAAGGAAAAGCTTGAAGCCAAGATAATTCAATTTCCTTTTGTCGAATCAACAGATCAGTTAGCAGACACCCTTACAAAGGTTGTTTCAAGCAAGGTTTTTTATAACTCACCAGACAAGTTGGGCATTGGAGACATCTATGCACCAGCTTGAGGGGGAGTGTTGACATAAGCTGTTAATAGAATATTTTATGGAAAGATTATAGGAATATTTTCTTGTATGGAATGCTAAGTTCGTAGCCTAAATTTGTGTATAGTAGTCAATAGCTTTCCAGAATAGATTTCTTGTATATCTATATAAAAATTCTCTTGTATCTTGAAAAAAATACAAAAAATAAGAAAACACTTTTGTGACAAGTTAAACATGGGTCGCTGTAGTGCATTCTTCTATTTCAAGTTTTTAACTTTGCTCCAAATCACAAACAGTAACTTGTTTATCTTTTGTTTAATTCAATGGCTTGATCACCAAGTTCACAAAAGTATCAAAACATGGCTTCTAAACTTAACAGCTCATGTAAAATTACAACAAGCTTGGTTAATGCAAGAACAACCAATTTAGACTTCATCTGATGCTTTTAATGTTTTAAAAGAAAGCATCAATTCCAACACTTCTGTGTTTATAATAAACATCAATATCAAAGCTTCAATTCTTAGACAAAAGATGACCTAGTTTTAATTTTTGGGAATAAATAGTAGTAACTAAATATAAGGTCATACCATCATGACACGGAGCTCTGTGTATTCTTGAAGAGATACTCGAAGCTTAATCACTTGTAACAAACCTTTGAAAACAAGTTTGTAGAAAAGAAAAAACACATAGAAGATATGCATATATGCACATAGACGCACAACGTAACACATAGAAGATTTAAAAATAATCAAATCAAATGATCACATGACGCATAAGAGAGTATTTGCAGTCCAAAGTAAGGAAATGAAGATGTGTTACCTATCTTTGATGATTGAAACATTAACTAAAACATAAGGGAAAACCAGAACTACATTCCACCTTTTGCGCATATAGCATATAAACCCTGGCGTGGAAGAGCAGGGATATTGACAGGAATTATGTAAGTTCTGAAATGAAATAACATTAGGCCGGTTTAAGCACAGTGATCTAATTGCAAAAGATGTGTAGTCATACTTGTTTCTGATTTTGTTCAGTATGTGTTGTTGTTGGTTTATGCCCTTGTAGTTAATTTATATTAGTTGTAAATTTATTTGTATGATAATATTTTATTCAATAAAAGACATTCTTTATCTTTGTATTTTTGTTAATTATTTAATTATTAAATCATAAAGATAAAATCCATATAATTATTATGCAATTAGAAATTATAATGCGATTATAATTATGAGATTCGAATTATATTTTTTGTATTATTCATAAAATATTCCTAGTTGTTATTTCATCAAGACTAGGTATTGATCAAATGGTAAGACTAGTATATGTTTGTTTTTATTTTATGAAGAAAGTAATTGGTCTCATAGATTAAAATGTGAAGACACTTAAACAAACATGTGAGTGATTATTAGAGAATAAGTTCACTGAACTGACCCGATTATGAGAATTCCGAATGAAACATTACTTGTGTGTCTGTGGATTATCTCATTATGATGGTTTTATAATTGATTCTTAGACTTGAGATTATCAAAATTATCTCATGTAGGAATAACTATATTTTGATGTTACTTACGTTATACTCTTGGAGTAGTTCAATTCGGTGGTTATTGGATATATTTTGAACTATATCAAGATAATTGAGTAAATTAATAAAGAATTCGTCGTCCTAAAGTAATTGTGAAGAATGTTCTGCTGCTCTTGATTAGTAATAATTTTGAGAATCTCTGGTCAGAGTAAATTGAAATTTGGAAAAGTTGTTTCCAAATATCAATTATAAATTATTTACTAATTAGTAAGAACGAACATGATTAGATTATTTAGAGTAGACATGAATTCCATACTCTAAGTCCAATTGGAACATTAGATGAAGAAATGATTAATTTATACATCATAGCCATGCATAAATATGTTTAGTTAAACCTCTTTGTCATTCCTAATATTTGGGAGGTCATAACATATTGCTAGACGTCAATCATGATCTATGAGTATAAATTGTTTAATTAGGGAATTAAATATAAATTAAAATGAGTTTTAATTTATTTAATTCTAATTATGAATTATAATTATAATTTATAATCATAACCAATATATTAGGAATTCAATAGGTCATACATAAAAAGTCAGTAAAGGAGAAAGTGAAATCTGAATTAAGTTAAACTTAATTGAGAAGTTTTAGAAACTTTAAGGATTAATACGTGATATTTGATCTTAGAAGGACTAATTCGTAATTATGATTAAAGTTTGATTTTTGATGTAATTTTAATAAAATCCAAGGATATCAAAAATATTATTTTTCATATAAAAGGAAAAAAATTTAGAAAACTTGAAGCTACAATTTCTTACATTTTCGCTCTCAAATTATATTTGAATTTTCTCCAAAAAGATCTATGAATGCCATTAGAAGCTGGACGATTGAACGACTCGTGAATTAATGGATTTAAGACGAAAAGAAAAATTACAACAGGAAATCGAAACAAGTTAGTTTAACTTTGTTAATTTCTTGTTTTATATTTCAAATTAAATTTTGTAGAAGTTAATTTTGTGAAAAATTTTGAAAATTCATTCTACTGTACTTAAATTCAATCTTACGTTTACTTTCGAAGAGTTGTGTAAATATTCAAGAACATAATGCAGAAAAGAAACAGGTATATCATACGCGAATAGGAAGAATGCATTGTCAAGAGTTACATGTGTCTCTCCGGAAAGACCTTTTTTTCCGGACACGTGTCTATAATCCGGTAATGAAGTCAATTCCAACGGAAGAAAGTCAACGACGTGCGATGACAAGGATGCTACTCAAATTACAAAACCACCAAGCATCGAACTTGTCGCCTAGAATAAACATTAATTTTCCAGATTACGCGAGGTGGTCACCTCCCCAAGCAGGCGTTCACCGAATACAGTAGAACATATTGATAGCGCAGGTGATATAAAGAGTCAATTTGCAGAGGAAAAAATGAATATAAAAAAAACAAAAACCGTTAACCATTTTATAAATTAGCATGCTTTTTATACACCTATGTAGAAATTATCTCGTACACCATTTCTCTTGTAATATATAAATCATATTTCAATTAAATAAAAGCATTTGACTGTCATAGCTAAAACAAACTCTGTCTTGTTTCAACTTAAATTCTTCAAGAAGTCTCTTCAATTATATTGCTGCTTTTCATGCACGAGTAGCGGCCATATGCTTGACTTCTATGGTTGATACTTAATACGGCCACAATAGATTGTAACTTAAACTACCAACTTATGCCTTTGAAAATTCGTTGAAGTAGATCTTTCTTTATATTAATCTCTAACAAAATCTTAATCAACATATTAAATACCATTTAAATTTGCTGAAATATTACAGAAAACATAATCTGAAGAAGTGCCTTCAAATATTTAAAAATTCATTTCACCACAGTAAATGGTCATAATCTCGATTTGCCATATCCTTACTAACAACTCATGTGCAGTGTTGACTCATGACAAACTTAAGACTTACTACTGTTGGTGAAAATAAGACCTCAGACATGATTATCTTCTCTTCTTTATTGTTGGGACATTTCTCTAAGGATAACCTTAAATGAATACGAAACGGAGCACTTACTAGTTTGATATTCTGCATATTAAAACAATGCAGAACTTCTCCATACAATATCTTTATGATGATCACATTTTCCTGTTTCTTCTTTATTTCTTCACTTTCATCCAAAAACCTTGATCTACAACTCTTTAAGTCGTTCATTTCGATTTCCCAAACCAAGTAAAATTTAAGACTGTTAACGTATTCTGTGGTATTACCTACAACAATCATGTCATTCACGTATAATAGCAACATACTAAAAATTCTTTACAATTATAAAAATAGGCACAATGATCAGCTTCAGTTATAGAAAAATTTAAGCTTGTCACAAAATAATTAAATCACTGATACCAATATTTAGGTGCGTCTTTCAAACAGTTCGAAGATTTGTTTAGCTAACAAACTAAAGTCTTGTTTATTTTCTTTCTATAAACCCCTTAAGTTGTATTATGAATATCTTTTTCATTTGGATCTCCATTTAAAAACTATGCTTTTATGCTCAATTCCAAGGCCTATGAGAATAATAGGAGACAAACCAATTCTAATAATAGTTGAGAAAACTGATAAAATTCTTTTTAATCAAAATCAACACCTTATGGTTGAGCATATACTTTTACTACCAAACATGACTTTCAATCTTTCAATATTTTCTTTTCGAATTCCTTTTAATTTTATAAATCTAAAGATAACCAATTTCTTTTGCATCCTTTTGTTATTAGTTCAATTAAATCCTAGGTATTGTTTTTATAAAAGCCCTCTATTTCTTCTTCCATGATAAACTTACACTTATTCGAATTTATTATGGATTGACATGCTTTTATAGAAGTAGCTAATTTATGTTCTTTTGCCAGAACAACATAGGCACTAACATAATTAGATTGGAACTTTATAAAAGTGACATAATCGACATATTTTTGTGGACGTTTGATATTTCTTTTTGGATGACTTGTAAAGACAAGAAGATCACCATGTGCATGTTCTTCATCTTGGTTATAGGGATTATTGACCATTATCAATGTTGTGAACATTACCATCATTGTCTAGATCAACATAAAAGATACAGTGATTAAAGTGAAATTCAGCGTCTAACTTTCTTCTTTCTATTGGAATTTCACTTATATTTGTTTCTCTCTCTTTAGCTTTTTTTTATTTCTTCCTCTCGCATGTATAGTGTCACCAAGAGAAATTGGGTTAGCCTTTCTTCTTAAATTTTCAATCAAGAGTGAAGCTACCACAACACTAATGATCATATGAATGAAATTCATAATCAAATTATACTATGAGTTTAACATAGAATAAATAAGAAAATTAACTTTGTTTCACCATCATTTTCAATGTTAAGGGCTTTGAGTTTGTTGATTACTGAATTAAATTGGTTAAATTGCATTTGAATGGATTCTTCATCTCTCATTTTTAACAGGTACAACCGCCATTATAAGAAAGTCTTATTTACTAAGGACTCCCTTTATAGCTATTTTTAATTTTTTCTATAACCCTTTAACAATTATATCACCTTCTAAATTGAAGATGAATATATAAATTAGAGGGAAATTTGTTAGAGGCAAAGCATCCTTTTTGGAAAATGTTTTATTTGTCATTTCCTCTGGTTTATTTTCCTTTCATATAATATGAATTTCAAAATCGCCTTCACAAGTACAACATTTATCTTCAACTTTTAGAGTGAAACATGTAGTCCATCTAACATATGGAATATCAAATATTATAATGTTCTTCACTACAATAGCTCCTAAAAAAATTTATAAATCCTATTATTGAAGAGTACGGTTGACATAAAATAGTGAATTTATAGAGGAAGAAATAAACAAAAAAGAGAAAAAGGACATAGGATATAATAATATATATGGTTCAACAAAATAAGCCTACTTCCACTAGTGAGAGATTTCTTTATTGGGAAAAGGAAAATTTTGAACTCAAGTGTTTATATGAAAATTTAGTTTAGGCTTAAAAAATTAGTAACATTTAAAAATAATGTCAATATTATAAAAATATTCAGTTTAAATACCAAATTGATGAAAATCTAGATTTTTTTATAGGTTCCATTAAAATGGATAACTTGACATTTACTATTATTGTTGTTGTTCCTATTAAATTAGATAACTAGAAAAAGAGGCCTACTAATAATTTTAGTGTTGTTTTAAGGTTTTCTTCTCTTGTTTTAAGGTTTTCTTCTCCTCTTTCCATCTTTGTCTACTCTCTTAGTCTTTTTTAGTGCCAATCAAACTTCATTTTATATATGAGAATGCTTTCCAAAAGCCTTGAATTAATGTAAAAAATCTCTCTTTTGATGGCTATGGAATTAAAAAAAAATTGTATTCAGTATAACTATGTTTAAAAATGGCAAGTTATATAAAGGCTACTATCATTTAGTTTATGATGCAACCAATATTTGTCCATAGTGCCTTAAGGGTACCCATATTATAGTCACTTGTATAAGTTTCTACCCACCAAATTAAACTCTCCTTGGGCTATGTTTAGTTAAAAGTAAGGTTTTTAATGGAATGGAGTAGAATGTAATGATTTATAATGGAATGAAATACAAATAGATTGAATATTAGCAAATTGTTTTTTGAGAGAGATGGAATGATTTATAATATAATATAGTGAAATGTTGTTTAGAAGAAGGATTTATAATGTAATATAGTGAAAATTTGTTTATCATTTTACATTCTATCCTAAACCTTCCAAATCGGAAGTTTTTCATTTTTATTGTTTAGGATAGACTGGGATATAATATGAAACCCTCCTCTTACATCTCATTTCATTCCATTTCATTATAAACCATCCTCCCAAATGATAGAATAATACTACATTCCATTTGATTTCATTAATAACCACTCAACCAAATGTATCATTAGTGATAACAAAGGTTTGTGTAATCCTCTAAGAACATATTTAGACATGCCTCAATCTACCTTTGAGACTATTACCAAGTACAAGGTAAGAATTACAATTATCCATGTAAGAAGTATGTTCACTAATTATAGTCTTACAACTTGCTTTTCTTAAAAATCAAATAAATAAATCAAGTTCTTCTTATGACATAGCAAGAAGTAAGGGAAGTGGTGGTCTCAAATTCACTATCAATGGAAGGACTTACTTTGATATGGTACTTATATCAAATATGGATAAAGCTAGAGAAAACTCCCAATTTTGATCAAACAATCTAAATCAAATAAATAGGAAGCCACAACAAGGAATTAAGGCATTAATTAATAGATTCCAAGTTATTTCAATGGTCAAAAAATGTCATTTAGAGTCCACATAGGTGATGAGAGGACTTGTACAGAGAAGGGTCAAATAGTTAGAAAAGAGACGATAACCTTAAAACTATCATTAAGTCCCTTAACTCAAAAATGAATTAAATTCCAACAAAACTCATAAAGAATCTAAGATTTTGTCAATTCGAGATTTAAACTGAATCTTTTTATAACATTGGGGTTCTTTTTGAATGCTACTAAACATTTAGGTTTAACTTAAATTTTTATACAAATGTTTGAGTTCAAATTATCCATTTTGCCTTCCTTATTTAAACACAATGGTACTAGGAGAACCATTTTGCCTTCCTTATTTAAACACAATGGTACTAGGAGAATTTAATGATATATTTGTCTAATACAATATTGATATCATTCTATATATAACACAAAATTTAGTAGATATATTTACACGTTTTTAACAACTACCTTATACATCACTAGGGATGAAAAGCTAGTATGGGCTTAGCCCAATCTAACTTGATTTAATAAGAAAAAGTCATATTTGATTGATATTCAAGTCAAGTTTAAGTTATAGGGATCAATTTAGCTTAAACTAACCAAATTGTTGTGCCAAAATGCTTAAATGACATCATTTTGGCATAAAGTCTCCCAACTATTCTCGTTAGTCTGTCTCTTAGTATATCTTATGCAATTATTAAAATAACCATTATAGTTTAAGAACAATCACTAATTATGTTAAAATTTCACTATATTATCATTCTATCCCTTATTGTAAACTCTTATTAAATTATTTAATGTACTTAAGGATAAAAAATATCATTCCTTATTAGTTTTTCCTATATGAAGGCTTGGTGAGATAGCCTTTCATTAACTCACCCTAAGGCATGATGTTATCTCTGACACTTTTCAAGACAAGTTGAAATGATATGATGGTTACCTCACTTCTCCACTAAGTTGCACGATACCATTTAAAACTTATTTCCCCTCTTTAAATAAAATTAAAGCTTGCCGTTGTCACTTTATGAAGCTTAACAATTAAATATTAGAGCTAGAATGATTATATATCCTCACCAAAGCTTTTTATTTATAAATTTATTAAGGGGGAGTTAGTTTCCTATCTAAGCTACTTGATAATGCCTCCATCATATATAATATATGTTAGTTTGTTGAAATTAGGTCAACTAATTGTTGTATGATTTCATGACACATTAGATGCTTGATTATATGGATGCTATTTAATTACCCTATTCTTTATTAGTGGGAGGCACCAATGAGGATAAAATATCTTCAATATCTTCATACACAGTAAGCATACATAATGTCATATTTTTAAAGCACAAATTTGACATATTAAAGTAATTCCCCTAATTTGAGAGTCAAAAGATTGATTTGAAACTTAATTAGAATATTTGTTAGTTTACTATTTGATTAATATTCATCATACTATCCTCTTTCTTGAATTTTAGTGTTACAACTCCATAAGTATATACTAAACTTATCATTTAACCCTAGAGTAATTATAATAAGTAGAACTAATATTTTACAATATATTGTCTCCTAATTCGCAAGTGATATGGATTTTGAATAACAAATTCAATGGCTGGAGAACGCAAATCTAAGATTGGGTTTGATTGCTTATACAATGATTATTTTATGTTTAAACCAAATATGATTTATGTGGATGGTGAATATGATACTTTTGTACTAGAAATAGATTATGTTAGTGTGATTGACTTCATATTGAATTTAAAAAATTAGGTTATGGTATGACTTGGGAATTCATGTATTAATTCTCTTATAAATATTTTGAAGATGGTCTTAGGGCACTCAAAGCTAATCATGATCCTAGAAAGATGATTGAATTTATTGAAAGATGAAATCTAAGTACATTTCAAGTATAATTAGATGGTGAGAAGTACCATAAGTTCAACCTATATCATTATAAAGGTTGATTTTGATTATATTAATTTCGATGTGGATAATGAGAAAGTTATACATACTTATGAACATAGTAGTTTTGGCACCTCTTTTATAGCACTAGTAGCAACCATTGAACACTGTAGGATTGGCATCATTCTAATAACACCAACATTAGCTACTAGTGATCACCATGGATGTGGCACTAACATCATCACAATTATCGACTGCTGATCACCATGAATTTGGAAACACACTGACATCACCACCATTAACTATTGAAACTTATATGGATTTGGAGCTCAATTAATAATAGTAGTTACTAATGAAAATTTTAATAAATTGAATGATCCAAGTTGCAAAAACAAAGAGGCATATGATGTATAATAGTAATGGATTTTACTCAAGGAAGGGCTAAAGGATGACTTATTTTAAAGTGGTATTAGATATATAATTCAATATGTACTTAAGGTCAATACAAACATAGATGACATTGACTTAGGGAATAGTGATATAAAGGTTGATGATGATGATATAGGAAATAAAGTTTAAAATTTTGTATCGTACTAATAGAAAAATGTTACCAAAAATAAGTATTTCATACAGGATTATAATACCAAATGGTACTGGTCTATTTTGGATTGTATGAAACTGAAAACCTCCACCCCTAACTTTGCTCTACTTTCTTGTTTCCTCATCTAACCTAAATTCCTAAATATCTCTCCTCATCATTGTCAAACCCTGTCAACATAAAAAAATATCTCATAAGCACCATAAAATCCTAAAAACTTCAGCATCTCACACATCCTCTTCAAGTTCTACAAATTCCAAAGACCCTCAAGACTCTAAATTTAAGTCTTTGAAATCTTTCTTTTTATCTTTTTTCCTTTGGTTTGATGATCTAACATTTGGATAGATTTATGTCTTTATAAAAAATTTTCCTTTCTGAAAACATTATCAAGTATTTAGTTAAAAATGCTATAATATGGTCTTGTAGTATATTGCTAAATTTTTCAATACCTTTCATAGATCAAAACTTATTTTTGAATTTTTAATTTTCTGATTTTTTCAATGGAGCTTTTTGGTAGTTTTTTTTATCTTGACATTTATGACTTTTAACCCCACAACCACTGCTTACTTGCAATAAAAACTTTGGAGGATCTATTTTATCTATAGTGCTATTTATTTTTCAAGTTATTATTTTTATTCACATAGAGAAGCAAATAGAAATAGTTTTAAATCTAGTGGATTCTTTGAAGCACTTAGTGAATAGTAGTCCCATGGATAATTATGTTCTATGTTTAAGTTTACTTGTTGTTATCAACAAGTATGCCATTGCTATATTCAGTTGCCATGTCCCTTTAATTGCATTATAATACTTAAATTTCATATTAAGTGTATGGCTTTTAGGAAAGCTATGATTTTTGCATCATGATGCTTTCATTTATGAAATTGCTAAGAAACTTTTGCGTATTACAATTGTCTTTTACCTCGAAATTTTTACAAATAATAACCTTTTAAACCATGCCAATATGGGTATTATTATGTTTAGATCTTTGACACCTTTTTAGGTTATTGTTTCTAATGGTGTATCTAGAAAGCATCTCATTCCTTCAAAATCTTACTTTTGTATCTTTGTTTATCATTTCAAGTGGTACAACTAGGTATATGGCCACCTATTATGCTTTTAATTTGGCTACATACTCTTGGACATTTGCATATCTAGTAACCATTGTTACTGAGATGGTTTATATCAAACAAATAATGTCAACCATTAGATTAAATACATGGGATCTTATATTATAAAAAAAATTGTCATTAATGATTGCCCCAATGTTTTATAATATTGAGAAGTTTTGCGGAGGTGGTAAATTAACAACATAAAGGTATTTGAAATTCATTTTTAGACTTAAAAAAGGACATATTATGATACTAATTACTAAGCAAGCCTTTTATTCAAAAATAAGAAACGATTATACACTTTGTAAAATAAATAAGAGTAGGAATGATCTCTGGTATTAAATAGTAGTTATTGAGTGCTAAAGTTGACACTAAGAATGGTAGTTAATTAACAGGGAGACTATTTTGAAATAAGGATTAAATTTTAATGATATAACTATTTTGTAAATTTAAATATTTATCTGGTATTTGTAACTTTCATAGGTAGTATTAAAGGAACTCAAACAAGCAATGATCTTTTATTCAGCTGAAACATTTAGAAAGATGTTGAAAAACTTAAGCATTTGTGAAGGCTTTGAATACTACCATATAAAGAAGAGTACTCATAGTATAGTAAGTAACATATTTAGCGAGAAGTGCTCTAAATGCTCTAACTAATTATCTCTTTCTTTTTTTATTTTTTTCCCTAATTTTTTTTCTTTCAATTCTACTTCGTCCCTTGATTTATTTTAAATTACCATTTCAGGTTAAAATTTATGGGTGGGGAGAGTTCTCACTTTCCCCTTAGCTGGGGTTTTTTCTTATATGGGAAAATTATCTGTATCATCTTCTTTAGATGGAGCTTTTCAAGGACCTTTCTCCTCCTGATTGACCAAGGAATCTCTTCCTTTATCCACTATCTTTTACCAACATCCTATTACATAAGTGGAAAATTATATTCCTTTTAAGGAAGATTTTCCAGCATTATCTCCTAACCAAAATGTCCCATCGCTACTATCTCCTAAACTTGTGGTGTCTTCTTCTTCATCCCTTAAACCTTGGAGCACGATGGTGGAGACCAACTAGAGATGAGAGAAGCTCACATTCTTCACAAACTTGAATCCCAAAGGAATCATCTCTCTGCCTTCATAAATATTACAAATAGGAGTAGACGTTTGGTCCTCTTTTTTGGTTACCTTTTTGATAAAAGGCCATCATTTCCTTAAATGCTGGTTTTTTCTTTATCTAACTAGAATAAGCTAAGGATGGAGAAAAATGTACTAAAAAAGTTAGAAACTTTCATTTCAAGTTTAAAAGTGAGGTAAACTTTTTTAATATTATAGAAAATGGTCTATGGCATGTAGCTAGCAAGCCTTTGATTGTGTAGAAATGACATCCTCGATTGACATTAGATATGAGCATAGTTGAATTTATATCTTTGTGGTTTAACTTCTACAATATTTCTTGGGAATATTAGACCATGGATGGGTTAAGCCATGTAGCAAGCTCCTTAGGATGGCCCTTTACTATAAGAAAAATGAAGTTCAGCGACGAAAATTACCGAAGAAAAACCTACACATTCTGTTGGTAAGCTAAGTTAGCAACGGAATTTACCGACGGATGAAGGCATCGAAGAAACGGCCATAGGTAATAATTTGCGACAAACCACATTATGTCCGTCACAAATTTACTAATAGACTTTTTGTGTTACCGTCAGTGAATATACCAACGGTTATTTTGTGATGTCTTCGATCAGTAAAGTTACTGACGGACAAGGTTTGTTTGTTGACAACCTTACCTATAGAATTGATTATTTCGTCGGTAAGTTAATGACAATATACTGACGATTGTTAGTCTGTCAGTAAATCGAATAGATTTTACCAATAAACTTTGTTTTTTTCGTCGGTAAATTTAGTAAAACTGCTTTTTAATTTTTTCCCTATATTTAATTTTATTTGATGATCTTATGGTTGATATATAATTTATACAGTTGTCTGTTGATAATATTTTGATTTGATTCTACATTTAATTTGTTAAAACAGAAAGTTGATTGATGATATAAAGTAAAAATTATCTTAATTCATAATAAAAAATTATTTTGCATATAATAAGTATTTAATTCATACGAAATGACTACAAGTATGTTATTCCTTTGGTGACCGCGGATGCTCTAATTGTTGGGATGAGGTGATGCCCCTCCCCTTCAACTCATCTACCTCGTTACAGAGCTGAGCTATATACTCCACTGACTGTTGTAATTGAATTGCCAATATTTGTATTGTGCTTCGAAGCTCATGGACTTCATTGGGTGCAGAGCGCCTAGTAAATACTGTTGTACTGGATATGGAGGATTGCGAATAACATGTGTTTGCAAATGAACCTAAGCTAAATATCCTTCCACGACAGTCCTTACCACCTACTGCATGAAGATAGATTTGACTCTCATCAACATCTTCAGACTGCTGAGACTATCATTGAATGCTTTCTTATATTTGGTCCTATAAGAAAGCAATGTTTATGTTAATAAGTGATAATTATTAAATATTAATATTAAAGCATAAATTTTACATACATTTAGTTCTCTACATCGGGTATTGACGAAGGTCACACTATCATGTTTCTTATTATGAGTGTGGAAAAAGAGTTGAATGAGTGTAGGCTTCGTGCTTATGAACTATTCCAGCAATAGAATAAAATGTTATAAGTGAACTAAATTTTATAAAAATTTCGACAGAATTTTCTCTATTTTTATGATATTTACCAACTATTGAACAAAGAAGGTAACTCAACAACACAACCATATATGGATCCAAACATTTATAACATTGTCATTCTCTATAATACACATATTATTATGACATCCAAGAATAATTCTTTTTTTCTCCAAGTCTGACTGCACCGAAATAGGAAATTAAATAGTTAAAGCTATCCACATTCCACAATGGTTATTTGAGATATAAAGTAAAGTCAACAGTTTAAAACAAGTGAATTAATGACATTACTTGAGCAAAAGAAACCTTTTTCTATAAGTTGGAAAGAGAATGATCAAAACCAATAAAATATACCATTTTGTTTCCTTTAATTGAATGAATGTGAGTATATAATTCCTATGATCCTACAATTTAATGACATAATAAAGAACTAAAAATCAATGAAAATAATTAGGTTAATTTTAAATGGAATGTAAATAGTGTTTATAATACAAATAATAAGTGTAAAATGATAAATTATGCTAATTTAACACATGAAAAATAAATCTTAAATTTATTATTGCATGGGAAACTTTAAAGTCAAAAAGAATCTTCAAATATAAAGAGAATATGTGAAAGATGTGTTACTTATAAATAGGCTAAATCTCAAGTGGAACCCCATAGCTAGGGTAGATTTGTTAATGGATTTTTCTTTAGGTTTATCTAGTTCTAGAAATGGTAAGGATTCAATATTTGTAGTACTAGTTAGGTTTTCTAAAGTGGAACACTCATTATAAGGGCTAAAACTTATTATATTTCAAGGGAAAATTCCAATTTAGTAATTGCATTTTCATCAAAATTTATACAGTAGTCTAAAATTTAAAATTTTATTAATAAAATTCAAATTTACAAATTATATTTTGATAGATACTTTGTACATTGGACCTTCCCAATAGGACTTTTTCTGGGTTATTATTGTTGTTGTTATATTTTGATAGATGCTTATAACAAATAAAATCCTTTTACTATAATAAGATGCCTATTTTATGTTTTTTAATTAAAATTCTACAAGGTATTAATTGATTTTTAATAAAATTAAAGGACTAATTTGAAATTTATAGATTTTGTTCATTCATTTGGTTTAAGAAAAAAAACATAGTTACCTTTTTTTTCTTTATAATAAATAATGCATAGTTGCATGTAAATATCAAGAAATATAAATATTATTATTTCTTTCCATAATATCTATATTTTTAGTTTGTTTGAAAATATAATATTTATATTTTCCATAATATAAAAATATAAGCATCTTCCATACCTTTTCATAACTTGTCATTGCTTCAATATTTACTGCCTCCATTAAAGTTCTATCAACAGTCATCCTAATTTTTATAAGTGTATACGCTATGTCTCTAACTGCCCACGAGTCCAAGCTTGTCAACCATGCATTTATAAGCAATAAACGTTTGTGCAAATCCATCTTCATCTTTAATGGAATTAAACATTTCAAGTGCTTGAAGAGGGTACTTTGGGTATTTCATGACACCAATAACTAATGTCGTTCCCACAAACAAAAACAAATAGATGAGGCTAGCCTACTCCCACTTCCACCAACTCAATTTCCATATTTGAAGCCAATCATACACGAACCTATAAAGCACACCATTCTCTTTTGTGTAAGTTTTCAAAAGTCACAATTGATTTCTTTTTATGTGCGTGAATGGTTTTATACATGAGTTACTGTATTAAAGGTCAAATACATGACAATTGTATTGTCCTTTGGGTAGTAGATACACCATAAGAGTTAAGGCATTTAGTGACAATTTTTGTGTGACTAACTATTGCTTTGTCACAAATACGAGTTTTTTTTATGACAAGATAATTGATTGACACAATTGTATGGATTTTCAGTGATGCTTTATATTTTTGTTACTAATACAATAGTAATTGTGACAATTTAGTTTCTTTCACAATTAAGTTGTCACTATTAATATATTAATAGTGTCAAAATTTCTTGTATGACTAAGTTTTGTCATTAAAAGCCTATGCAATTTGGCGTCAAAAGAATTTTCCAGAAATTAATTGTAATTGTAACAAAACATATATTAGTAACTAATATTTTCTATTTGTTGTGACAAAATATAGTTTAGTCACTAATATTTTTTTTCTTATTGTTATGAAATGATTTATCGTCACATAATATTTTACTTGTTGTGACAAAAAAATTTGTCAATAAATATTCGTCACAATAACCGAACTATAACTACAGTCACTATTATTTGTAATTTAGTGATAATTTTTTGTGACTAACTATTGTTTTGTCACAAATAGGTGTTTTTTTTTTATAACAAGACAATTGGTTGAGACTATTGTTTAGATTATTTATGATGATTTATATTTTTGTCACTAATATAATAGCAATTGTGGCAATTTGGTTTCTTTCACAATTAAATTGTCACTATTAATATATTAATATTGTTAAATTTTATTTTATCAGTAAGTTTTGTCACTAAAAGCCTATAAAACTTGCCACCAAAATAATTTTGATGGTAATTAATTGTAATTGTGACAAAACATATATTGGTAACTAATATTTTCTATTTTTCTGACAAAACATAATGTGGTCACTAATATTTTTTTATGGTGACGAAACGTTTTATCGTCATATAATATTTTGACTGTTCTGAAAAAACATTTTGTCAATAAATATTCGATTAATTAGTGTCTACTACATATTGTCACAATAATCGAACTATAACTTGGTCACTACTATTTATAATTTAGTGAATTTTTTTATGACCAACTATTTTTGTCATCACAAATACAAGTTTTTTAGTGACTAGACAATTGATTGACACTATTGTTTGGATTATCTGTGATGATTTATATGTTTGTCACCAGTACAATACTAATTGTGGGAATTTAGTTTCTTTCACAATTAAATTGTCACTATTAATCTATTAATAATGTTAACATTTATTTTATCACTAAGTTTTGTCACTAAAGCCTATGACATTTGGCGCAAGAATAATTTTGGCGGAAATTAATTGTAATTGTGACAAAAAATATATTGGTAACTAATATTTTCTATTTATTGTGACAAAACATAGTGTAGTCACTTTTTTATGGTGATGAAATAGTTTATCGTAACACAATATTTTGATTATTGTGACAAAACATTTTGTCAATAAATATTCAATTAATTAGTGTCTACTAGATTTTGTTATATTGGATGGTTAGATAGGGTAAGTTTAGAATTTGAAGAAGAGTCACTTGATACGAGTATAGTTCATGGGCTAATCCAAATATAAGAGTCCAAACTTCAAATTTTTTTGAAATAACGAACCTCATGTCTCTCAACGGTCAAATATAAGATCCCTAATGAACATCCTCTAATGAAATAAATTTTAAATAATTGTAGATAGCACATTTTGTTCATCATATATTTACCTTCATTTATGGTTATATTATTGGGTTCTTGAGGTCGTGGAAGGTAGCTCTTATAGTTTTCTCAACACACCATTAATGATGTTTTGTGGCATTGCTTATAAGGCCATCTATGTTGGTCTTGTCACGAAAGAAGAGGTAAGTCATTAAGTTTTAGTAATTATTGAAGGATTCATTGTCTGAGATTTTCATTTAAATGGATATTGCAGGCCTCGTATAAGGAAGCTAGTGGAGTTGCAGAACAGCAATTAGTGCAATTAGAACTGTGTTATCTTTTGTTGCTAAGGATCATTTTACCCAGAAATATGCTGATATGTTGATGAAGTCAGTACCCATTGGGGCAAAGATTGGGTTTGCAAAAGGTGGAGGAATGGGAGTTATCTACCTCGTTTCTTATGCAAGCTGGGCCTTAGCATTTTGGTAAAAATCGATCTTAGTTACAAGAAATGAGATTCGTGGAGGTGATGCCATTGCTTGTTTCTTTAATGTAGGAGGAAGGTAGTAGTTTACCAAAAAGCACAAGCTTGCTTCATATAATTGGCATAGGAATTAAAATTTTGCAAAATTAATAATATCAACATGCCCATTTTGGTAGAGGATTGGCATTATCACTGTAATATTTTGAACAATTTGCTTAAGGCACAGTGGCAGCAACTCCTCCATGTCAGCTTCTTCCTCAAACTCAGCTGCCTCAGATTTTAGTTCTTCAAAATAACTCTCCTCTTGCTCTTTAATATATTTATCTGTAATATCAATCTTCATGCAAGGGTTGCTTTATTTCAGATTTTTAAAGATTTTGTTCATGTTGAACTCCACTTGATCTTCACTAATCCGAAGTGTTAGTTTGCCTTCATGAATGTCTATTAATGCTCTCCCAATGTTCATGAAAGGTCGTCCAAAAATTAATAGGTAATTCATATCCTCTTCAAAATCTAAGACTATGTAGTCTACAGGGATAATGAACTTATCCACCTGTATTAAAACATCTTCCACCACCCCAAATAGTCTCATAGTTGATTGATCTGGCTAACTAAATAAACATCAAAGTTGGCTTCACCTCACCTAGCCCTAATTTTCTAAATATCAACAAAGGCTAAGATTTATACTTATACCTAAGTAGCATAAATACTTCGCAAACTCCAAGTCACCAATCACATAAGGTATTGTGAAACTCCTAGGATCCTTCAACTTGAAAGGCATATAATTGGTGATAATTGAGCTAAAACTTTCAATTAATGCTATCATTTGGCTATCTTCCCAAGTCTAATTCTTTGATAATATGTCTTTCAAGAACTTAGCGTGCTTGGGCATATGTTCTAATGCCTCCACAAAAGATAAATCAATTTATAAAGTCATCAACTTCTCTATGAACTTTACAAATTATGCATCTAGTTTGTTCTTTTTTTTATCCTTGGTGGAATGGAATCTTAGGTAGATATGGTGAAGCGGCAACTTAAGGGGGGTACTCACTCTTTTCTTCATCCTTTTTCTTTGTTTCTTGATCCTCTACTGAATGGGTTATAGCTTGTTTCTCTATTTGTTGCTCGAGCTCTTTCCCACTTCTAAGTATGATTTCCTTGAGTTGCTCCTTTAGGTTCACTTCAGTATTACTCGAGAGACTCCCCACACTTCTTGTAGACCTTGATTTCTTAGTTGATTACCCACATTGTTTGACCAAAAAATTTTGGTTGATTCCTCCACCAGGAGTGTACATGTTATAGTAAGGGTTGTTTCCTCCTCCTCGACCAAATTGTGTGTCCATATAGTTGAGTTACTATGTATTATTGTTTTGCATCAAGAAGCAATTAGTGGTAACATGATCATCTTGTCCACATGATTCGCATCCATACTTAGTTGTTTTAATTGGAGCAGATAAAGAGGCTTTGAGGCCATTAAGTTGTCTTGTTAACTTGCCAATCTTAGCCTGCGTTACTATCACTAAATTGACAGCAATGACTCCTTTCTAATTGTAGAAAGTCGATTATTGCCTACTTCTATCTGACTTCCAAAGACAACTATTATTGTTCATCTCCTTTAGCAAGTCTTTTTCTTCCTCAATTGTCTTCCTTATCAAAGATCCCCCAAAAGGTACAACTATACTACCTTTTGTGGGTGGATTAAATCCATTGTAGAAGGTTTGCATTAGGAATTCTTCTAGTAAGTTATGGTGAGCACATCTCTTCTACAAATCCTTGTAACATCCCCACGCTTCATATACTGTCTCCTCGTCATTTTGTTGGAAATTTGTAATCTCCTTTATCAACCTTGTCATCTTCGTTAGAGGGGAAGTACTCAGCAAAGAATGCATGCACCAGCTACTCCTATGTTATGATGTTTATTGGGTTTAAAGAGTGATATCATGTTTTGGCTCTATCTATTAGTGTAAAGGGAAAGAGCCTCATCGTGATGGTATCTTCTAACATTCTATTATATCAGAAGGTATTTCATATTTCTAGAAAGTTTACTAAATGGGCATTAGGATTTTCATAAGCTAACCTATAGAACTCCACGTTAGCCTACAATATATTCAGCAATGTTGGCCTGATCTCAAATAACATTGATTGCATTTGTGGTCGAGTGATGCCTTAATGTGCAATGTTAAACCTTGGTCTTATGAAATGCATTAAGGTTCACTGCTAGTCCTTGATTATATTCTTTTGTCATCATTCTTTTGATCTATTCTTGGTTTCTCACTATTCGGATTTTGTTCTTTTCTTTTGATATCAAGAGCTGGAGTTTCTTTAATTTTGCTTAAACTTCGAGCAATTCTTATGTTCATGCAGTCACAAGGACACAAGAATGGCGAAAAAAATCCTTAGATCAAATGAATTCAAATAGTCCTAATCTAAATCCCTGGTAATGGCCCAAAAAACTTATTAAGTTTTATATATAATAAAACTCTTAATGCCCCCAAGTATACGAATCATATCTTATAGTACCGAACTGTATCATTCCCACAAGGATTATCCAAGAACCAATTTGAACCTAACTTTATCTAAGTTAACAAGAAATTGATTTTTTTATAAAAGTAAATAACAGAAATTGAAACAAATAATAAATCAAAGAAAATACGCAAATAAGAAATGATATGCCAATTAATTTAAGGTTTGATCAAGGATGAATGCTTAGGGCTTATTCTTCCTTTATTTTGTTTCCTTAACTAGTATTGATCCAATTATGTAATGATCCTAGATTTCCTAATGTATTAATCTTTCTCAAGACCTAATCAATTAAGCTTAATTGAATCCAAAAAATTCCAGATTTGCAACCTCTCGATTTACAAAACTTTCCCTAACATTTCCAATTAAATATGAAGTTATTTATTGGATAATTAATTTCTCTCACAAGATCTCTCTTTGAATTATTGTCAATGTATAATTCTGGGACTTATTAAACTTTCAACTCTCGTTGCATAATCTAATATGATTACTTTTGACTCACTCTCTTGATTTGATGTCAAGTATAAATGCACAATTATCACAAACATCATAATATATATTGAATCAATAATAATCAAAGTCACAAAATAAATTCAAAATAAACCCTAATATGAAATTTAGATACTCATGAACATGTTAAACATCTTGGAATTCAGATTACACATCAAAATTGATGAAATAACTAAAGGCAAAGAAGAAAAACTCTGTTTAGGTCTTAATCAGAAAAGTTGGAATTCTTGGATGTTCTTCTTGATCTCCCACAATTGATCCACTTTAGTGTGATGGCTGCTACCGTTTTATTGTGTCTAACGTTGTTAAATAGTGTATTAGGGTCTTAGAAGTGTAACTAGGGTTTTCCCACTTTAATCAATTCCAAAAATGCCCCAAACCTAAAACAGATGAAAAAACTTACATTTGGGAAGTGTCTGTCATGACTGTGACATGGGAGTCACGATTATGACTGAAAATTTTCTCTTTGTTACGATCGTGACCTTGCTTGTGTAGCGTAATGCACGTCCACCATCTTTGTTTTTCAATTATTTGATTTTCAACACTAACAAACACATCAAGCACCTTAAGAAACATAAAATTAAGATTAAAATCATGTTCCAAACAACATAAACACTTATAATATAAACAAACACTCACATTAACATAATTATAAGCCTATACATAGGATAATTATCTAATAAACACCTAGAAACATACTAAAACTCCTATCGTAATATCTTTAAGTATTTTAGGAGAGATATTATTCGATCAAATAGTTATTTCTACGAGTTGTAATAAATAACAGTCTAGTACATAAAAAATGAGATACATCTTGATATAAATATTTAGAGAAAGATAATATTTTTTAAGTCCCTTACAATTAAGTTTGTCACGTGATATATCACACGTTCATTCTTTATATTTGCGATGCATAATTTTATTACTTAAATCCTAATAATCATATTAATTAGATCAAAATTATTTTTAGAAAATAATATTATCATTTTATTTTATAATTGGTTAATAATCACTACAGCAAATCATAAAATTATTTTTTGGATGAAAATGCATTTGTTGAGAAAATATCTTTAATAAGAACACTTTTTTCTTTAAATTAAAAGTACATACTCGACTAATAGAAACGAGAACATATTCTTGTTTCTAAAAAAAAAAAAAAGAGAACATATTCTTATAATTTTATATTTGTATAGAATATGTTCAATGAATTATAAAATATTTTTGGGATTAAATTTGAACATATTTTATACAAATATAAAATTCCACATTAATATACATTTTTCTTAAAGTTTTAAAATTAATTTAATCTTAAATGTAATTTATAATTCATCTATTTGACAGAGTAAAGATCTATTTATTTACAAGTTTAGAAATTATTTGATATAAAATGAAGTTTATTTTGATAAAATTTTAACTAATATTGACATAATTCAAAATTTTCTTATATATTGTAAAACGCAACGCAACTCTCAGACGGTTTAAACTCAATTATCAGTTAAAATGCTAAATATGTAACAAGGAATTGAAGCTAAAAAGAAAACATGTAATTATGAAATGTAACATGAGTGCGACCGTTGAATTTATTCCACGTCAGCACTGGAAACATCCTCGTTGACTGCGTCTGTTTCTCCTGCACAAAAAGGAGCCTGATGCATAAGGAATTATATATTCTGCGGTGCAACTTAGCGCTGAACGTGCACTCAATTCAATCTTAGCCGTTTGATATCTGACATCATGATCTGTTAACCGGAATCCACTCAGAACACTGCCCTTTTATTAAGAAAGAACATAACTAAGCTAAGGGCTTCTCAACTATAAAAACTCCCAATTTTGGTTTAGTTGATAGTAAACTATTCCACCAAGTCCAAGAACACTAGAGGTTCCATTTCACTTCCCACAGAACCTCAAAAGGAGCTTCCTTTTCTCTCTCCACTTACTCTCCAGAGGCTCTATTCCATCTTTTGTTCTCACCCTGTCTCCCTCTTTTGCCTTTTGGGGTTAGTCTCCATATCTGGGTTTTGTGTTTTTTGAAGATTGGGGAGGTAAAGATTCAATGGCTACGGTGCTTTTATTTATGTTGCTGGCAGTGTCCGTTGTTTCCGCTGATCAAAGTAAGTTTCTTTCTGTTATATATTAATTGCTGTTGGAGGTTCTGAGTTGGTTTCTCTTGTGTTGGTAATCAAACAACAGCATTCTTTACATCTAGACGCAGTCTTTTCGAGTTACTGACTTAAGTTCACTACTATGTTTCTTTCTTTTAAGAGAAATGATGGCTTCTGGTAACGAGGTGTTACTGGTTTGCATTTTTGAAATGATTTCTTTTGTTGGTATTCATTCTCTTGGGGTGTGGAGCTTTTCCTCTGCATTCATGTTCTTCTACCATTGGCTTCTGTTGCGCTTTTCAAATAATTTATATGCGGAAACTGGGTTAGGAGGCTTTTGCTTCATCTTTCTTGTATGTATTGCCTCTGTTAAATACCCCATTTCCAACAGAGTTTCATCTCCATTTGTGATTTAGATGAATTCATTGGATGGAATTTGTTAGCTGCAGGAAGTCGGTTAGCAGCATAGGAATTATTACATTTTGAATGCTAGACTTGGTTAGTACTTAATGTAAGTTTGGCCTGAGCAATTTTGGTTTACTTTATGACAAGTCTTTCTGTAGAAAACAGCAGGATGAAAGTGGAGAGAGAGAGGGGGAGAGAGAGGGAGAGAGCATGGTTGTTTTGGAAATACTTATTTTGTTGTTTTTATCAAGGCAATAAGTAACCCTCTGCAGAAAAAGTTTTCCCTACATTGGAAACTTGTTAGATCTTCGATTCCTTAATGGGGAATCTCACCAACATTGCGCCCCAGCTCATAGGTAAAGGGCCCTTTACCTGCATATATGATACTTTCCATGCAGTGTTTGCTGTACCAAAATACCCTTTTCTTGGAAATAAAAACTCATATCTTATTGAATGAATAGACGTCTACCTCCAAGGATAACATTGTCACTTTTTCTGTCACTGGCATAACATATTGCAGATTATGACAGTACAATATCAATTAGCTCCCACACTATTATTTCGCTTTCCCCTTTTTATTTTCTCTTGATAAACAGACATCCCAACTCAGATCTGTTGTCAGCGTATTCCATGTTCAAACCTACTCCTTCGCTTAATTTGGGCAATGTGCTGTGACTCTCCCTTGGTTCTTTTTACTATTAGGAATGTCAACGTGAAAGGAAAAGCAACTTGAGACTGACCTTTATCGGTGATTAATGAAAAAGATAGAAGGAGAGACTTAAAATCGTGGCAGTGATTGAGGTTATGATGCTTCTAAGCCTGGAAAATTAAAAGATTTAAAAAAGTATGAAAGTCTTCATTTTTGTTAAATAGAAAGGGTAAAATAATGAAAATCCTGAAAGTGCATGGTACAATCATTTCTCCGGAAATGCAATATCTAATATCTGAAAATGGAGTGGACGATTCCATATTTTTCATTAATGGCTTCATAAGGCTTTCAAATCTTAATATGCTATTGGCGAACCCATGTGTTGTTGGTGAAGAATTTTTAAGAAACTCTTCAATTTGTCAGATTGCCTCTTTCCCCTCGTAACTTTTCTAGTTGGAATATATCTTTGTTGGGTTATCCATGTCTTATATTCTAAACAAGGAGAGAGGTGTCTGCCCCAGCTGCAGGATAATGTCAATTATTTGCAAAAGACAACAGAATAGACAGCACATGATGACTGAGTAACTTGTATAGCTTGTAGGCATTTATATATCGATTCCAAAGTAGTCAATTTTCTTTTAGTGATTTGCTATGTACATGCTATCAAGTAATTAGTTTCTTTTTTTACTTGAGGGGTTTCGGCCTTACTGAAATCATCAAACTCTTGGGTTCACATCTCATTGGTAAAGGGAGACAGAATTAGATTTCCTTAATTCCCTATACCTCTTGCCTTTGGCCTAACCTGCCCTAAGCACAACCAAATCATTGAATCAAAAGAAAGTATCAGCTAGGTAGGCCTATAAAGCTCCAGCTTTTTTTTTGAGAAATTATATAGGTCCAGCTTTGGTAGTACAGTTCCCTTTAGTTATCAGTCCTTTAATGGAAACACATCTTTTGATATTGTCATCTTAAAGCAAGTTGCTTCTTTCAATTGATTCCCTCCCGATGCTCTAAGTAGGTGCAGACATTGACTCTATTTCCTTAACAGAGCGAATCAAGTAGGTAATGATATAGTTGGTGAATGAACATAATACTTTTAATGACTTGGTTTGATTTCATTCTTGACAAACAAGGTTTACTGGAATTTGACATCTGCTGGATAGGTTATCAAGGAGTTCGGTAGAACTTCCATTAGCTTTGAAGTAGCTAAAGTTTTAAGCAAGTAATATTCCAGGACTGTAAATCTAACAATGTCTGTCGTTGCCTTGGTTGGCTCTGTTTTCAAATGCATTCTTGCCTTATCTAATTCAAAAGGCTCCTTTATTTGTCTGAATCTGCATCCTTGAACTACTTTTTTGCAGATGCATTTATTGGTGTGAACATTGGCACGGCACTTTCTGATATGCCAAGCCCCACTCAGGTGGTGGCACTACTTAAGGCTCAAAATATTCGACATGTTAGGCTCTATGATGCAGACCGGGCCATGCTACTCGCACTTGCCAATACAGGTATCCATGTGACTGTTTCTGTTCCTAATGATCAGCTCCTTGGCATTGGTCAATCAAATGCAACTGCGGCCAACTGGGTTAAACGCAATGTAATAGCTCATGTTCCGGCTACAAACATCACAGCAATTGCTGTTGGATCTGAAGTCCTTACTACTCTCCCTAATGCTGCCCCAGTCCTTGTTTCTTCCCTAAAATTCATCCATTCTGCTCTCGTTGCCTCTAATCTTGATAGTCAGATTAAAGTCTCTACTCCACATGCTTCTTCTATTATTCTTGACTCTTTTCCCCCTTCCCAAGCTTTCTTCAATCGATCTTGGGACCCGATCATGGTTCCCTTGCTCAAATTTTTGCAGTCCACAGGGTCGTACTTTATGCTGAATGCGTATCCATATTATGACTATATGCAATCCAATGGTGTAGTCCCCTTGGACTATGCTCTGTTTCGACCCCTCCCTCCTAATAAGGAAGCTGTTGATGCCAATACACTTCTCCATTACACTAATGTTTTTGATGCTGTTGTTGATGCAGCTTATTTTGCAATGTTCTATCTAAATTTTACCAATGTGCCTCTTGTTGTAACTGAGTCCGGTTGGCCTTCGAAAGGTGACTCGTCTGAGCCAGATGCAACAATTGAAAATGCTAATACTTACAACAGTAACTTGATTAGGCATGTCCTCAATAACACAGGCACTCCCAAACATCCTGGGATTGCTGTCAGTACATATATATACGAGTTGTATAATGAGGATGAGATGCCAGGCCCTGTTTCTGAAAAGAATTGGGGGCTTTTCGATGCCAATGGGCTACCTGTTTATATCTTACACTTAACGGGGGCTGGTACTGTGTTGGCAAATGACACTACAAATCAGACCTTTTGTGTTGCAAAGGAAGGAGCTGACCGGAAGATGCTTCAGGCAGCACTGGATTGGGCTTGTGGACCAGGGAGAGTTGATTGCTCACCTATTTTGCAAGGACAGCCATGTTATGATCCAGATAATGTGGCTGCGCATTCAACATATGCTTTTAATGCTTACTTTCAGAAAATGTCCAAGGCTCCAGGGACATGTGATTTTAAAGGGGTTGCTACCATCACAACTACAGATCCAAGTAAGTGACTGTACACCTAGTGAAAAGAGTTGGAGAGACTATTCTTAGAAGTTATTAATTAGTCACTGGTTGCTAGACCTTTTGATTTATTATAAAAGACAGTGGCATGATCTATAATCATGTTAAAAGCTATCTTGTTGGATGTCTCAGATGTTTGGGAGAAACCTCCCAAAACAGTCTACAGGTGTGCGAGCTTCTGTCTAGCTAGAAAATTTGGTTGATATCGCAAAGTAATTTGATTTTAGTTTCTTCCAGGACAGGACTAGTGGATAGGTGTTTCACAATGGGACGGAGCTATATGCAATTCACTGGGGGCATGTACCTCACTGACTGAGATGAAAATTTAAACTTTTACATTAATCTTTTGTACTATATTTGTTTACCCTATTAACAAAATGCAATTTTTTTTACACAATATTAAGTATGTAGTTTCCCCACCACAAAAAATTTTTGCTCCGCCCCTGGTTTCAATGCGTTATTATGTTTATTGGTTTTATAGCGTCTGCTGAATGGTTTCACTGGTGCAGGTCATGGTTCGTGTATATTTCCTGGAAGGTATGATGATGCATGCCATTATTTTACATTCCTTGTTTCTGCTTTAGAAACAATTCTGTTGCATGTATTTACTTGTATTTTGTTTCTTCCTTGGAAAGTGCAGTGCTGGTAGAAATGGCACATTGACTAATAACACATCTCTTGCTCCATCCTCAAATTCAACTAGTTCTGATACCGCATCTCTATATGCATATGGTGCTGGTTCTTTCACAACCTCTGTTATTTTAGGTTCTTTGCTGACAACAGCAGTTTTGCTATAGAACGTTTTGTCTTTGTACAACCTTTGTCAGAAAAATTTGCTTTTAGTTCTGTTGTACACTTTCACTGAGAGGAGCTGCTTTAGATCTGTTTGGAAAGCTACAAGCCGATTCAATTTTGGTTTCCTGGAGAGGAGTTGAGGATTGGCCACCTAGCTGTGTAGTTCTAACTTCAGTTGATCGTTGGGGTTAGTGTTCAAACTAGCCAAGACAAAAATTGAATTGTTTGATGTAACTAAAGGTAGATTTGGTTTGATTGTATTCTTTGAACACCATTTTTTAATGGAATTTTCATGTTATGTTCTTCATTTGCCGCTGATGGCTTTAATGGAGATGCTGTTGTTTTTTCATGTCTGGAATCTCCAAGGTTATAATCGAAGTTTTAATGGACAAAATCTGGACGTAGGAGCCAAAATCTTGGAAATTTGAGTTAATACATATATTTCTGAGCAAGTATATAGTACAAGAGTCTCTAGGTTTATTTTCAGTCACTAACATCATTGATGAACTTGACGGCATTAAAGTGACAAACATCACAAACAAACCCGGTAGAACTGCAGGGACTGACATGTTGATTGCAATATGGTTTATTGCAGAAGTTGCATTTTGGAAGGTGAAGCCAACAGTTTAAACACACAACATGTGCACAAACTGTCTCATCTATTTCATCATCCACACATCCTCCACACTCAGCACACCTTGGAATGCAGAAATTGCATCCTCTGCAGTCTACCTTCCTCTTGCAGGTATCTCTTGAGCAGCTAAAAACCATTCTCACTTGGCCGCATATTGGACAGACTTCCACATCAATCCTACGAACCTCTTTGTTTCTCGAAGTTTGAGAGCTTCTGTATTGATGATAAAAGATGGGCTGTTTCTGTTGGTTTGCTGAGTAAGGTTGAAGATAAGAACAGAGTGTTTCAAGGTGTTCCTTTTTAACGCCGTAGACACCATTTATCTGTATGCTCTCCAGGTTCTCGTGATGTTGGGACAGTGTCTTCACAGCCCTTATAATTCCCTCTGGGGTCAAGCCAGTGCATCCAGGTACGTGGAGCTGAATAAAATAAACATTAAAACGTAACTTGTTACTGAGAGCATTAAATCACTGTTGCCTGCTTTTAACACAGAAATTATGTATGCTGTCCATTCTCAACCATTTCTAGAAATTTAGAGCTCATCTAATCAATGAATATCATGAGCTATTTGAGCCAAAAATGCAGAAAATAATTGAAGGTCGAACAGTTAAAACCAAGATGGGCCATTGAACCATTACCTTACGGATAAATGGGTTATCATCCAAAATCCTTTGAAGCCCATCGTCTGTAATCTTTCCACAATTCACAAGACTCAAACTTTTGAGCCTGCCATTTGCTCTTGAAGCAATTTTCAGCAAACCTTCAATGGACAACCGAGAGTTAAGAGGCCTTTCGACACAGATATTCTGCCATGGCAGCACATCCTTCTTTAAAGCCTCTCTAAGTGACACGCAGACTTTACTCATAACCAGAAGCTCATATACCGGAAGGTAAGCCAATACAAAGAACAAAGCTTCGTGGGGTGATCCTGTCGGTTCAGCTTCTCTATTTTTAGGTTCCTCGTCAGAGCTAAGATGGGAATCAATAGTAGCCATAATCTCCAGTTTCCGTTTGCTCACAGTTGTGGTTTCAAGCTCGAGGATGAATTTCAAAAAGGGCAAAAGAAAATTTTCTAAATTGGAAAGTTGAAAGACATGTATGGAGAGAACTTAGGGAAGAAGAAAAAGCAAGAAGATATAGACCATAACATTCATTTTTGTTTCAATTTTAGAGGATAATATGGGATGACGGAGATTAAAATTAAGAATATAAAAACAAGAATAAAAAGTTTTACGGTGAATTGCAAGCGAAATAGCTTAGCATTGTGGGTGGACTCGAACAGGAGTCTAACAGACACGGTAGACCTTTTGTTCTTCTTTCTTTCCAAGTCATTGTTGTTCATCTTAGTGCCAATATATATTGTATTATTGGAATCAGGATTCCAAATTGCCTTAATTTACAGAGTATTTAATTGTTAATATCAATGCATTTATTATATATTAGATAAAACTTAAAAAAATAATTAACAAAAATCATTTATTTTATTAAAACGAATCATTTAAAAAATAACCTTTTATTTATAAATTAATATTTATTTTTAATATTTTAATTATTAAATCAAATTATATTTAAGATCTATATATTTTAAAGATATTTTTAAACTAATTATATTTATTAATAATTATTAAATTAAATTTATTTAGTTAATTACAAAAATTAAATAAAATTATTAACTAAAATTAAATAATTCATAATTCTTATTAATAATTAATGTTAATTAACTAAGTATATAATATTAAATTAAATTATCTGCAATTCTTATTAATAATAACATATTAAATAAATAAATAATATTTATTTAGTTGATAGTAAATTAAA
>JAOSBN010000177.1:8739659-8798781 GCA_027563595.1 Erythroxylum suave
AGTAATTTATTATACATTACATTCCATTCCATCCATCTTCCAAACAACATTTCCCTACATTACATTATGAACCCTTCTATCCCTCCCAAACAATGTTTTACTGTATTACATTACATTCCATTATAAACCGTTCCATTTCATTCCATTAATTAACATTCAACCAAACAGGCCCTAAAAGTTTATATTCTCTTTTCTCTCTTGTCTGTGTATGTATATAACAATCATAGCATTCATTTATGCTCCTACAAAGAGAGTTACACAAAACATTAAAATAAAATTGCGAGTTTATGAGTATTAAAGTCAGCAGTTTTACATACGAACCAAGATTTGATAATTTGGATTTACCAAGAACAGCATACACATTGGCAGAAATCAAGTTCTCAAATCAGTCAGTGATCCAAAGGCTCAACAGCAGTCTTAAAGAGGAGGATATAAACCTTGTCAATGGAAAAATACAAGAATCCTCCAATGGAATGTGTTACGTACGAACCAAAGCTGGTTCCAACTATGCAGTGCCAAGCTGGTCCATATGCAGAGTCAAATTCCTGCCAGAGGAAGCAACAAATAGAATAAGCTGGTTTTCAATGGCCCTGCTGTGTCGATAAGTATATTACAGACCAAACTATTCCACAAGTCACTTAGGAAACAAGTGTGAATACAACCTAGCCTGGGCACCCCTTGCACAGAGATGAATGGTATTACTAACTTTAATTTCATACTCCAATTCAATATAACTACAGAGAAGCACAGTTCAACTTTGAAGTCGAACTTTATCATGGAAAAGATGAATGCAGCATAATACCAACTACTTAATATGATATGCTTCTGTGCTCCTATAATTGACCGATTAATAAACTAATCCATTGATGAGCAAGAAAATATGATCACAGACAAATGAGATGGCATGGCCATGTTTAATAATTTATCATAAAAGGCATGAAAGAGAGACATCACAATGGAAAAACCAATGTTTTCCTACCATGGCACAAACTGTTCATAGTTTCTTTTTCATTTCCCCAATTTCTGGGTCCATTTCTTTTCACCATGTTTTTGTTAGCTCCTTTCTTTTATTCCTCGGTTTCCTATTCTAGAGCTGTGAACTCAATTGCAAACTCAATTGCCATGTCCTTCTTTTACCAAAATTGCCAGGCTATTATGCGTAAGAGAACTTTAGCAATTGCAAAGAAGCAAATATCATGGTGGGAGAAACACACAAATGAAGAGTGGAAAAGGTGAACATAGCAGAAATAATTTATAATTTAGATGTATAGCTTTTGCTTTTCAAAGTCAACAGACAAGAACAGCAAACTATTAAAACAAAACAAGTTATCATTAGGGCTCAACTACAGAAAAATATACATTTTCTGTGACAAAGGTATAAATGCAAATAGACAATGCATTATAAAATTTTGAGGATAAATTCCCCAAGTATCTGCCATCTATTTCCAAGTACATAAAATTTATTTGCTATCTCATCATAATCTTTGTTCTTGCCATCATGAATTCATGACTATTAGAGTGAAATACCAAAAATCCATTTCAGCAGGGCATTACGAATCATCATGTTATGTGAAGATTTCTCTTACCTAAATTGATAATTCACAACCATCATGTTCATAGGTCGAATGTTCTTGCTTAAATTGATGGATCCACGATAACATCATTCTCAATGATAATTTATAACAAGCGAAACTTCAACTTAGATCTTCATAGTCCAATTGGGTTTGTCTTTCAAAAAAGACTTCAGTTTTGAGTAATCACAATAATCTTGATAAAGCTAGGAATGAAGACAAATATCATGCTTAGTTTGGTGAGAGACAGTTTGTTCTAAACCCAATGAACAATTCTTATAACTGTTTGTAGACTACTGAGGTCAAGTTTCATTGCTCTGATAGCTTTAAATGCTAAGTAAATGATAACAGGCTGCTATGGTTGAGTTCCAGAGGTTCGTAATTTATATCTTACCATAGGAAGATTAAAAATAAGCCACAATAAGCATACTTAGTTCAAGCCCTATTGAATATGCAATTGAATCATGAACATCACACAATCAACAGCCAAACCTCAACATCTTAGGCCTTCTGTGGCACAAATTGTTTTCTAGTTTTATTTCTAGTTTGCAGGTCCTGTGTAATTTTGATTACTTCTGGGATTAATTCTCTTCTCTTTCTTTAATTTCTTGAAGTTTTCACAACAACCAAAGCATAAAACGATTTTCAAATTTGGAAAAGTTATATCCATTTGTTATATGATAAGAGCTATTGCCAAAAATCATTGCTAACATTATATTCATTTGTTATATGATAAGAGCTATTGCCAAAAATCATTGCTAAGTACTTCCTCAACTATTGGAAAAACCTATCCGTCAATACTGATTATCAATTGGAAAAGTTTATTTGCTGCCTGACAAAAGATTTTAATTGGCCTCACATTTAGCCTCTGTCATCTATCTACAAAAACAGTTGACAAATGGTAGTTTATAATAAATATTTTCATCGTCAAATCGGAAGTTGTACGTCAGCAACCAATCAAAATTGCTATTTTCCAAAACAGAAGTAAGAAAAACAGTAATGAACCAGAAGTAGAAAATACCACGCAATTGTTCCCTGTTAAAAGCAGTCAATGTTATTTTTTATACGAAATGCATTCAATGAAAACCAGAAAGGGAACCAAAAGAATTCACAAGAGACTCTGGCAGCTCTTTTTTCGGAAGTCAAGACTTTAACTTGTTCTTCTAAGTTTTTGCTTTCCTTCTTGGTGATGAAGTTACTGAATTAAGAGTAGACAAACCTGACTTCTTTGGAGCTGGACCAACAAAATCACAGTCATAGACCACCAAATCATATGAAAATAACCAACATACCCACACTCTGTCCACCAGATTTAGTATAAAATATTTGTTAATAGCCTTATTTAATGAATATGCTTTTATCAGACCGACGCGTACAACAAATACAAAATAAACCAGACAAGACCAGACCTGTTAATCTTTGCACTTTACACCATTGATTACAACTCAGGAACATAAAGAGAAGAAGACAAATCATGGTAAAATTCTAAATCTCGTTCTCACCTTCTTCAGTGCTAGAGCAAGACCTTTGCTGTCGAGTTTTCCAGACATAGAGTCAAGGAGATCACGAGCACACATAAAAGCTCTGTTCTGCAAAGGGATGGGCATATCAGAAGCTCTAACACGGACATTAAGACGATCGAATTGTTCTTTCTGTTCTTTAGCCTTCTTTTTCTCTATCAGACTATTCAAGAACTTGCTCCTCCTCTCCAACTCCAGTTCCGCTCCATCCATTTTCACTCCAACCTTTGCTTACTCTCTCATCACTCAAAAAAACTCAACAAGCTTCTCTGCTACTTACTGGAAAACAGCCACAGTAATGATGGTGGTCTTTGTAAATGCACATAAGTGTTTGAGAAAAAGCCTGAGACTGAGAGAGAGAGGGAGAGGAAAGCCAAAAGAGTAGGAAGAGAAAAGGGTAGAGGGAGGAAACTTTCTTAGGTCTTTGTCTTCCTTTATCAAAGCTTTTGTTATTTCGAGTATCGACGAGGTCGTTGTTGGGTTAGGCGTAGAGGGGACAAAAGACACTGTATTTTTTTAAACATCGATGAGTATTGAGTAGCGGAAAGTTGCAGCCGACCGAGTACATTAGTCTTAACCGGGAAAGAGTGTTTGATGCTTCATTTCATTTGTTCTACTTCTTTATTCCTTGGAGGTGACTGTTTTCATAGTAGTTTAAAGATCACATTATTAGATTTCAGTTGTTTTCGGTCGGCAAGAGCTTTAATAGAACAATGTATCCTAGTGGGCGTGAACTTTTTAATACATAAGCTCTTTCCTTGATCTTTCATTTTTATGGGAAAATTTCTGAAAAATATTAAAAGAAATTAGTTTTTTATACCTTTTCTGTTGATTATTGTCTTTCTTTTTAGTAATTAGTAATTACTTTGCATGATGTTCTCAACCAAATTAAGCATTCCTGATACTGAATCCTCTGAAAAAAACTAGTCCAAGTAACGTGATTCTCGCGGAGTTTGATAGATTCAGCGCAGACCCACTTAACCACCACACCGAACACCTTCCAATTCCAAGGGCTTAGGCCTTAGGGAGGTGGTGAATATGATGATGGAAAAGCTTGTTTAGTAAACAGGAAACGGGGCGGTGGGATTGGGAATATGATGAGATTGGGACCAAATCCGCAGCAAGTAAACCATTTTCTGTCGTAGACAAACAAACGCCAATTGCGGGCAAAAGATGGAAGATGCGGGCCTCCACTTCTTATTATGTTTTTGAGTGTTAAATTGGTCCTACGTTCCTCACTGTCCTTATTGCCAGGGAATTCTCCCCTCTCATTTATAGGAAGTATAAGAGCATACTTTCCTCGTATCTAACATCCAACTACTTTCGATCAACGGAAGATAGTAAAGTGACAACTAATCAACTTCCCATTTTTATCTGTATTCGAAAAGTATAAGGGTGTGCTTGATTTAGTTTCACTAATTTCTATAAGTATAAGTCCAGTAATTGACTTTGAAACAATTGATACTACAGCCAAAGATTAATTCAAACAAATATTGAGTTGAAACTTGGTGTGTCTTTGCATGGACCAGAAGTGAATTCTTTGTTACAGAAGTATCAGACCCTTACGATGAAATCAGATGGAAGGATCAAGGAAGGTAGATGTAGAAAAGAAGGGAGGTACATCCTGCCCACGGTCCCCCACGCTTCAAGGAAAATAATTAACGAGCTGGTCCTATAATTTAATTAAAGGATTATATTTTCCAAATCAAGTCAAAATAGGGAACTATTGTTAGCAAATCAGGGTCGAGATTTGATTTTCACGTATCATAATAAATACAAAACTTTTTTGTATGTGATTTCCCGAAATTCAAGCTCACTAAAATTCAATAAAAATGATTAATATATAAATCATAATAAAACATGAATTTTAATCCGTACTTTATTCTAATGTTTAATTCTTTTCTTGTCGTTTCTTTTTAACTATATCTAAAACTGACTCATCTTAACTATTGTAGCCGCATAAGTATTCAGCCTTTAATGACAACCACAAAATGTGCTGAGAAAAATTTGTAACTATTACAGAGAAGGTTAGGTAAGAAGTGCTTAACTCTCTTATAGTTTAAGTCTATTTATTATAAGTTTTATATATTTAAGTAATTTAATTGAAATTAAATTTTAATTCAAATTAAACTTTAATTAAAATTACAAATAATTCTAATTAAATACCAATTATGTGGAAATAAGATCCAATATTTCATATTGAACTCTATTTATTAAAAATCTCATATTTAATCATAAAATTTTTCAAACTTTACAATCAAGTTCAACTTGACTAAAACATTTTTCCTCTCTTCAACTCTTTTTTTTTAATATGTGATCCATTTGATTCCTAAATATGTTGGCAATAATATAAATTATAATCCTAAGTCACATTCAAGATTAGATAAATTAAACTCTTTTAATTTATATTTAATTTTTAATTAAACAATTTGTATCCATAAATCAAGATTAACATCTAGTATCACATCATGATCATTCAAATATTTAGGAATGTCAAAGAGACTTTGACTAGTCTTTCCGTTAATGATTTTTTCATATAATTTAATCATTTCATCATGCAATGTGATAATTAGATATAAAACATGAAATTAATGTCTACTATATTCGAGTCTAATTATGTTAGTTCTCTATTATTAGCAATTGATTTAATTGATGACATTTGTAAACTATTTTACAAAGTTTCCTTCCATCTTAGCTAAAGATTTCACAAATCAATACTAATAGATAACAACAACACATTCTTCCTAATCATTTTATAGTGATGAATCATATATTAATCACTCAACTACCTCTATATAGTTCATGCTTTATCAAATGACTACGGGTTGAGCTACTATTGACGAGAACAAATCATAAATAGTATCAAAATATAGCAATCTTTATATAAGATAACTTTAAAAATCTCAAGTTAGAGGATCATTTATACAATCATCACAATGATAACTTCCATAGAAATACAAGTAATGTTTCAAGTGGAATTCTCAAATGGGATCAGTTTAATAAACTCCTCTTCTAACAAATACCTATACGTTTGTTTAAGTATTGTCATACTTTAGTCTATAAGATCAACTACATCCCTTATAAAGAAAAGCATAATGTATGCTTGTCTTTTTATATTCTACTAATGTCCAGTTTTCTTTTTAGAATTTAAAAATCCATTGAGGAGGGAAAAATGTTTAATATACATTAGTGGACAAGAACTCTCACACGAGATAATATAAAGAGACATGGTTAAGGTAGACAAAACACTAGAAAAATGACGATGTTGGGCCAATGGAGACAACTGAGGTGACATCGTATTTGTAACTAGGGTATACCCCTCTCAACCTTTTATCTCATCTTTAGAAGATTACTCAATTAGGGTAGATGTCTCTAGAGGCTGCGAGACGTCTATGATGATTCGAAAATTAAAATCCAAACTCTAGGCTAGAAGAACTCGTTTAACCCAAGTAAGTGTTCGGTCGCTGTGGATTTTCTACGAATCTCCATAGATTTACTGACTTCATCTTGAATAACATGGGACTAAAGGAGGAACACCTTGGTGCTTCCTTCTTGGATCTCTATAGATGAGTCTATTAAATCTATTTTTGTGGATTGTCTTTGAATCTCCTTAAAGTTACTAGCTTCATCTTGAGTAGCACAGGATTGGAGGAGGTCAACAAAGGAGCTTCTTTCTTGAGTCTCTACAGTTGAGTTTATTTCCTTCAAATATATTGATTACACCCCCTTCTTGAGTTGATTATTGTGAAAATATGCTAGAGTAGTTTTGGAAGTATACCCGATGCATAGATAGTACTGTTCACTTTACTATTTCCCAAATAGTGCCAACACTGATAAAAGCCCCTAAACTGTGGATGATCAGTGAGAACTATACTCTCCATGAGAGAGCCAGAATTTTGCTACAATGCTTTCCCAACTGATTTATAATCAGTTGTTCTCTTATATTTCCAGTAGTGAGTTCAATAAGAGAACTTGGGTGATTATCTTTCCTTACGAACCTTCTATTGTTTCTCTCCTTCCAAATTTCTTAAAGAAAAGTTACTACTGCCACCATAAATATTTCCTTATCGTGCTTAGAGGTATATTTTTGAGATATCTCTTGTAAGATATCTGTGAGACAGTTATAGTTTGAACTAGGGACACATAGGCTAGAAATTATAATCCACACCTCTTTAGAGAAATTACTATTGAAGAAGAGACAATCCCTATTCTCCTCCTATAAGTTGGTAAATATACAAATCTTATAAGAGGATAGGAACTTTAGTCTATCCATGGTGTTGAGTTTATTCAGTATACCTAGCCAAAGCAAAAAGCTAGCATTTGGTTTAAGAACCCTGCAACAAACTAGTGTACATCGCCCTATTCTTGTACCTGCCTCGTCCATTAGCTCCTTTGTTTTTTTGTTAGTGATTTCTGAAACGAAAAAATCCATCCTATAAATACATATCGTCCTCCCTATGGTATCTGTATTGAGGAATGGATAATAGTCTCAATTCTTCTCAGGATAGAGACCAATTGTCATTTTGAATTAACTCTTGAAGCTTAGATTTCTTAAAGAACCTAACCAGTAATTCCCTTGCCAGCTGATTATGAATCAAAGCTCCATAACCAATCCAATTATCATATCAAAGGGAGATTCTATCTCTTGCCCCAATTTGACATATGACATGTTGCTGCACTTCTTTTCTCATCTTGAGAATTTGGTTGAGGAAATAGGAGTAGCTATATTTAATTCTTATAGCCCAAAAACTATCTCCCTTTAATATGTAGATGTGAATCCATTTATTCCACAACGATTCTTTTTTGCTTAGGATTCTCCAAATTCTCTTTATCATTAGAAATCTATTGTTCTTGCTAACTGACTCCAAACCTAACCCGCCTACCTCCTTCATTGATAAATATGCTTCTAAGTCACTTTAGCTATTCCTTTCTCACCTGTCCCTTTACCCCATAAAAACTTATTCATCAGTTTTTCCATCGTATTAATCAGCCCTTTGGAGAGGAATATGTAAAAGCACTAATAAATTTGCATTGACATAATAACAGACTTCAAAAGTTGAAATTTACCTCTATAGAAAAGGGTTCTATTTGTCTAAAACCCCAATCTTTTTTGAAAATTTTCTATTAAAGGAAGACATTCTCGAAATCTTGGTCTCTTAGAAGAGATAAGAATGCACAAATACAAAAGAGGAGGGTCTTGTGTTTTCATTGTAATAACTTGTGACAATGAATATAAGAGGTAAAAAGCACTTTTGGACAATAAGAAATAGCTTTTGTGAAAATTGATACTCAATCCGGATAACTCCTTAAAACTTTGTAGAGTACTCATTAGTAATGAAACCGAGGGAGTATTTGCTTTACTCAGGTGTATAAGATCATCTACAAAACATAAGCTAGTTGGTGAAAATGTCTTACATTTGGAATGATATCTGAATTTAGAGGTAGTTGAAATATTGTGTTTCAACATAAGGGTTAGAACTTCCATGTAAATAAGGAATAGGAAAAAGGAAAAAGGATCCCCTTGCCTCTATCCCTTTTTGCCTTTAAACATCCCTATGGGCTTCCATTATTCAATATACCGTAAGAAGCAATGGTAATGCATTCTTGAACCCAATTGACAAACTTTTGAGGAAATCTTATAACTTCCATTGTTTGCAGCAAAAAACTCTAGTTAACGCTATCAAATGCCTTTTGTAAGTCCACTTTAATAGTACAATTTTAAGGATTGTTTCTTTGAGTATACCCTTTCAAAAGCTCCCACAATATAAGAATATTATCCCCAATATGTTTACTGCTCATAAATGCCCTTTGGTTCTCACTGATGAGGAAGTGAAGAACTTCTTTCAGCCTATTTGCCAAAACTTTAGCGATGATCTTATAGAGAAAATTGGTACATAAGATAGGTCTGAAATCACTCCAAGTTGTCAGGTTAGAACTCTTAGGAACTAAAGACATAAAAGTCTTATTAAACTCCTTAAGCAATACTCCATTTTGGAAAAACTCCTGCACAACATCTTTAATGAAACTCTCTATTTTAATAGAATAATTACTAGGAACAATTTAGGGATAATATATAAATGTGACATAAACAATGAATACACCTTTATTTAAGTATCTTTATACAAAATTTTAATGAATTTTGTCCACAAGGATGTGTTCTGAATATTCCTATTATAGCTCTTATAAACATTTTCAATTGGTAGGTTTATGAAGCCATCCTTCCATTTTTAACATCTGCATGTCATCTAAATGAGCACAAGCCTAATGATATATTCAGCCTGATAAGCTTGCTATGTTCATCCTTTCTATCGAGAATTAGAAGTTATAGGGGCATGTCCATCTTTAACTTGGAGAAAATGGTTTACTTGGCCTTGCCTTTAATACCTACCTACTCAACCATTATCGCAGTGCATTGAGGAGAGTGATGTATTTTTTTATGAGCATAATTGGAGTCTTCCCATGTAGTTTAATAGATTCGATGCCTCCTACATGTAGACAGCCATTGCATGCATCTCCTCCTCAGGCATTCTTTGTGGGATTTATAGAGGTTTTGTTAAAATTGTTGAGAAAACCAATTGCTTTTGCCCCATGTTTTTGTTGCCGATATATTTAATTTAAAAGTTAATGATACAAAAGGTCTTGATTTCCTTTCTTTGAAGTATCTCAAATTTATATTTTCTTGGTTCTTGATCTAAAGAATATCTTTTGAGTTGTGGGTTTCCATTTTTCAGCAAATTCGAAATCTAAATTTATTGGGCCTTGAAAAAGGGTTACATATTCTTAATTATTACTTAAGCTTTTTCGCTATTGTAAATGCAGCTTTTGAATTTTTTGGACATTATTGAAAAAGAACATATATTTTTATGGGTCTTGATTTTAAGATCTCATTTATGTTGGTAGCTTATATTTGATCAAGTTTGGTCTGTTTTTAGTCCTCCTCGTGACGTTTCCTCATCTGGATCTTGGAAAACCTTGTGCTTTGCTTTCTTCTTTTGCATATTCAGAATGAGTCCCACAATGGAGGAATTTCTAGTGAATGGTGATAATTATGACGAGAATAGACAGAGGTGGTCTATGACGTCTTAAATAAATCAAATCAGTTTAGTTGTTTCCCTTCGCTGCTTAATTGATATCTTATAAATTTTTGCTTCGATATTGGACGTACTTATAATTGGTTTCAGATTTTTTTACTCGTGGTTGATTTATTTCTCTTTAGGGGGTTGGAATTTTAGTTTTCAATCATCTTCTATCCATTAAAAGCTTTAAGTTCTTTTTTATTTATAATTTTCAATATTTTTTGTTCCTTTTTAATTATCCAGTGCTGTGTTTTATTTGTGGTCATGTGTACATGGGATTGTCACTTTCATTTATTATAGTGTCATTTTTAGGTTTAATTTCAATATTTGTTCCCTTTCTCGAGTAATATTAGAGTAATTTAGGGAATTGTTGGGCTTGTCTTTTATAACTAGTATTGGGCATTAGGGTAGGAGTGGTGGTTTTGACTTCTGATGATAAAGTAATGCTAGTCCTTTTGATGAGTTTCAGTTTATGAGCAGAGAAGATGTTGACATATTACAAATAAGTTCTTAAAACATAGGGACCGTTATAGGGAAGTCAGAATTATTGAGAATTTTAGATAAATATAAGGTTCGTATAGCATGCATCCAAGAGACAAAGTAGATGGGGTAAAGTGAAAGACATTAATAGGTTCAAACATTAAAATTCAGGGTGTTCGAGAAGACAAATATGTAGGTATCTTGATTGTCAAGGAACTCATACATCATATTATGGGATAGAGAAGACTAATGATAGGATTATATCCTTAAATATTGTAGTGAAAGATATTGTTTTTAATGTGCTATGTGCTTAGCTAGATGCAGTAATTCAACAAATCTCCCTTGACGAGAGAGGTTTTTTAGGAGGAGACTTTAATGATCATATAGGGACAACTTTGGACTAATATTCTTGGACTTATAATGGTTTTAGGTATGGTGGTAGATAAGACAGCCTTGTTATGACACGGTAGTGTTTAAGTTAGTAATTGGCAACTCTATAAGTTAGAGAGAGTAGATAATAAAGAAAGTTAGTTACAAATTGGCAAAGAAAGAGGTGAAGAAGAAAATCTTAGAAACTAAAAAGAGTGCTTTCGAGAAATTATACGTGTAATTGATACCTCTCCTCTAACTCTTGCAAAGCAGAAAGCCTAACTATTGATATGATTGTTAAGATAATCTTTACAGTTGGTGTTTTGAATCTTGTACCAATACTAATAGTTATTGATCAATAGTGCTTTTACTGACCAAATATTAGTACTAAACTTTTTAGTACAATATTAGATTTAAATATTGGATTGTATTGAAAAATTTTAGGTACTATAGAAACTAGTACACTGAATACTGAAAAACGTTGACTTAAATTTGTAAATTAAGAAAAATTAAAGGATTAAATTGAAAATTTTATTTTATTTTAAAAATAAGTTTCAATTTCATATTATATATAAAAATATTTATATTAATCTAATAAATAGAATTACTGAGTCAAAATAATAGTTCAAATTTTAATTAAAATATGAAACTAAATTTTAATATAGGACAAAATAGTATATATATACGTTTTATGTTTTGTTTAAACATTGTTTTTATATTTTTTATTTTGTTGCTTAATATTGCTATTAAATAATTATTTTTTGTTTTTTTAACATAAAGCATATATGTTTAATTTATTTTTAACATATCAAATAATTTTATTTTTCTATTTAACTATTTACTAACTACTAAAAAGTTAGAATTAATATAATAAAATAAAAGACTAATCGTTAATTATATAACATTGAAAATTATTTTATAAATTTAAAAATTATTCAAAATGATGTAACGTATTGATCCGTACCAGTATCAAAATTAGTACCAATGCTGGCATGATATTCTTAATATTGAGTATAACTTTCTATTGATTTTAATTATGAATTTTGTTTGTTTTTAAGTTAAGAGCACCTGGAAGAGGAGTTGAAGGATGTGGAGAAGAATGGAGATCCCACTAAATGGATGCTTTCGTTAAATAATTAGAGGGCTCTTTTTTGTTAGGCTTTGGTGATTATTTAGATTGAATTTGTTAACATTGAAAATAACACATGAGATGGATAAATTAATCATTAGGAGATTTATGTTTTTGAAATTACAATTTAAAATAACTATAATAAATTATTAATTTAAATTTAAATTTATTATTTGGATCAAGTTTAAAATTTATATTGAGATGTCATATCAACAACTTTTATCTTCCATATCAGCTCACAGAATTGAATAAGGGTGAACTCCACTGTCCACACAATTTGAGTGAATATATTAATGGATACGTTGGTGTGCCTATCAACACATGCTAGAATGCTTAGTCAATGTTTATATATAATGAGGTAAAGGATATTCACTCACCGATACAGATGCCTTAAGCTATTAATGCACATATTTCGCAGCCATTGAGATTGACTAATATGGAGGATTTTGTACTAATTAAATATCCTATTTAAGAATCACAATAAATCAAATCATGTTCAAGTCTTAATAAATCCGAGTTTGACCAAATTAAGCACACAATTATTTTATAATAACAACCACAGGCTACAAGGCCAAGAGTTACAGTAAATACATATGTAGGTTCTTTTTCATGTCTTTTAATTCTAGCTGGTGCTTGATCTTACGTTTTTAAGTAAATATGGTCCATACACACAATGACACAATCAGAGTTCCTGGGCAGTTACATTTATTCAAGTTCCTCAAACATCCCCCAAATCTGCTACTCTACCGACTCATGCCTGATTCAACTGTAGGTGGCATTGAAGACATCTCCGTGCTGCGATTAGTTTTCTCAACATTTCCATGCCATCCTACATATTTTTCAAAACACACGAAGCCATCACCTTATATATTATTAAGTAATTCCCATAACAACCGACCCATACATAAGCTTCTTTTAGTAAGTAAAACTCATACCTACGGTCAAGTCAAATCCACGGGATTTAAGCTCACGATACTCCTGACACAAAGCACAGCACTCACAGAAGCAGTGAACCAAACAATCCCCACAAGGTTTCTCTTGCAACAGGAACTGCTGCCTCATTTTGGATCGGTAGAAACAAGAGTAGAAACATGGGCAACATATCACACAAGTAATAAGAGTGTAGAGTGCTCCATTTACACCGCAAGCTGCAATTCAGTTACACAGACCCATCACTCAATTCAGTTATATTCAATTCTCCGTCACATAAAAGTGCATAAATTTCCCTTTTCTTATTTGCTTTTGTCGGTCAAAATTTATAAAAGAAAAAGGAAAAGTTCAAGTCTTGATGACTTAACTAATGATGCTATATCATTAGATCATATTCAAGAGTACATACATAATGAGTCTAATGATTAAATATGGCAATTGAGTGAGTGAGATTACTTACCTGAAGAGCCCTTGTCCACAAGCTCAGCAATTTGTCCAAAAGTGATACAAGGGCACCAACATGTGATACAACCTGGAACATCAAAGACACCAATAATTCATAAATTAACAGAATTTACCGAACCCATTTTTCCATTTCCAGTGCCTGATGACCACGCGCAGCCGCAAAATAACAGAGTGTATCTAAAGTGTTGGAGCTTACAGTTTCGCCAGTCGGAGAAGCAGTCAAAAAGCCCAGAAGACCACCGAACTGTTTTCTTGGGTTCAAGGCGAAGAGCATGTGGTGGAGGACGATGTCGATCGTATTCATAGTATTGGGTTGATGACGTTACTGGAAACCCAGTACTTGCTGTAAATGGTGGCGAAGGAGGAGGAGAAGCCGTCGGGCCGGAGAAGTTTTTATCAGAAGGTTGATTTGGCTTCGGTGGGTACATGATGAATGAAGAAAGTAGGCGTAGCTAATTCGTTGATCAGAGCGGGGTGGAGAAAGTAATCGACTTGAAGGGAACTAATATGTAAATGAAAGTCAAGTCAACCGTTTAAGTCCAGCAGAGATAAGAGAAGGGGTCGAGTGGGTCAACTTAAATATGCTTCTTGGAAAGTGCCTGCGTCTCGGTCGTTGGACAGGTGGTCTAATCAAATCTGTTTAATTTCTCCTTTGAAATGGACTGCTGTTTCTCCCTACAACGTTACATGCATTCCATTGCCATTCATATACCTTGCGCAATACCATTTATATAAACCTAAGTCCTAAGAAATTTGATTGTGAACCACCGAGTTGTTTACTAGCAGACTAAGCCGACACTTGAGTTGGACCAACTGGGAAGTGATAAATAGGCAGAATACTTAGGCAAACAGATCAGAAAAATAGAATAGAAGTTTTGGGATACCTTTATATCATTTGAGAGTTGTTTATATACGGATAATTTGATTCTACTTTTACTTTTTTGTTTGCGATTTTATTTTTTGGTTTCTTAGTTAGGGTATTTTCTTTAATTAAAATAAAAATAAATTTGATTGTTAATATTTAATTACATTTTTATTACTAATAATAATCGAATAATAAAAATTTATGAACTAGTCAAGTAATTAATTTTATTTTAATCTCTTATGTAATGTTTATTAATGATAAATTAATCATATTCAACTAAAATCATAACATTCTTTTAACTCCAGTAACCATCCACGAAATCAATCAATCTTTCAAATCCCTGCACCCTAAAAAAGCCCCTAATCTTGATAGTTTGAATGCCAACTTTTTCTTCAAAACATTGCATATCACCAATAAGAAGGTAGTGGATGTTTGTGATGGAGTTCTTCAACATAGGCAAGTTATTAAAAGAAATTAATAGCACTCTAATCACACTAATCCTTAAAGGTAACAATTCCATCAACTTTGCAGTTTATCCGCCTATTGCTTGTTGCAACATTTTCTACAAAGTTATCCCTAAAGTGTTCTCACTCGAATTGAAAGCTATCATCCCAAACCAGGTAGACCACAATCAAAGAGCCTATATTCCTGGAAGATCCATTACAAATAACATTTCAATTGTGCAGGAACTTTTCAAGCATTACACTAGAAAAATGTCACTGGAATTGTGCTTTGAAAGTAGACTTCCTAAAAGAAAATGATATATTGGATTGCACCTTCATCATCAATGTTCTTCATACATATGGATTTCCAGCAACTTTCATCATTTGGATACAATAATGCATCAACACAGTTTCTTTCAAGATTTTAATAAATAGAGTTCCTACAAAGACTATCAAAGGGGGGAAAGGACTCAGATAAAGGGACCCCCTTTCCTTTTATCTCTTCTTACTTACTAGAAGGTTCTCAACAGACTACTGATTAGAGTGGTGGATAAAGATCCCAAGTTCAATTTTCATGGTGAATGTAAAATGTTGAACATTATCAGTTTATGCTTTGCCAATGATCTTTTCTTATTCTCTAAGTCTGATTGCAATCTATCACATCTCTCAAAAATATCATTCTTATGTTCACTAACTTGTCTTGTTGTTATTTAATGAAATTAACATGTTTATCAATTTGATCACTATACAAATTTTGATAAGAGAAATATAGTCCCTCCAGCTTATATCTTAGTTAAACACATAAATGATTGTCATAGTTTATCTGACCATATACCAATAAGAATGAAGTTTCTCCATCATTTACTCTGCCATGACTTGGATCACCTTATTAGAATCAACTATCGAGCTAGAAAGGCTTCTTTAATCTCATGTATGCTAAAGGAAATGTACAAAGTTAGATATTTTGTTACTTAGAACAACTTAGTAACATTATAAAATATTTCCAACTTGGCACAAAGAGCTTTAACTAACTCCCATCACTTCGGTGTTAAAGCTATGCTATAGTTAATCGACTCTTCTACTTCCTTTATCACCTCAACCCATCATTCATAATCAAATTCATGATATGCACAAAACAATGTATATGGAATAACCTTCCACCAATCAACAAGCTCTCTAGTCATAACTTGTTCGTCAATTTTTCTGTCATCCCATTATTTATGCTATAGTTATCAAGAATTATGGTTGAGAGCTTGGTGTTGATGTTTGAATCCATTATGTGATCCAACAACACAGTTGTCAACCTTCACTTTTCTTTCTTATTAAGACATATATCTCATATTATAATTTTCCTTTCATTATAATCAACACATTATTTACCACCTTAAGCTATCCATCATTACCAAAAAGTTATACTCTTGACTATTAAAAGTACCCATAAAAATTAGATTTTTTTGAAGCTTAGGAAATTTCCATATATCTAATTTTCTAGTAATTCTATCATATATTTTGATCTACACTACACTACTGTCTTTAATAGTAAAATCTCCATTCTTACCTAATCTCAAAGTCCCATTTATTCTTTAAAATAATAGAATAATTCCTTATTAAAAGTCATATAGTAAGACCTTCTAGTGTTTATTAGCTACCAACTTGTAAAATCAAAATTACTCACAATCAAAACATTATTGCATTTTTCATCATATCACGAGAACTATCCTAAACTATGGTAACACTTACTTTTTCATCTATTTCCTTCCATTCTTTCTCTATAGCTAGTACCTCTTAAAGTATTGTTTTCTTTGAAGTTAAGGCATCGAACAACTTTAGTGCATGACTTGGATTGTGACTTACTTCTATATTTAATATCCTTTTCTTTGGGATTAATTATTAAAAAATCCTAAACTTACTTAAATTTTCAATTATAAACCAAACTGTAAAAAGTCACAATTAAATATTCAAACTTTTAATTTTTTAAAAATCTAGCCTGACGTTAGTATCTCTGTTAACGTCACTAAATTAACAAGCCACATCAGACATAAATTTAAACATTTATGATTATAGTTAGATTAGATTTTATATATCAGAATTGATTTAAATAATTAAATGAAATTAAGGAAAATTAACAAAAATGAAAGATAAGGGTAATTAATTTGGGAATCAAACTCTAGAGAAGGTGTCTTATGGCCCTTTCTCTTTGGTGACCCTCGATCTTTTGTCTTCTGTATCTTCCTTTGAGAACAAAGAAGAAGAAGAAGAAGAAGAAGAGGAAGATGAAGATAAGTAATCTTTTGTAGCATCATTTGTTAGTAGTCCTCTAGGGGGTAGTCGAGTTGGTGGAGTAGGGGACATGGAGCTAAAAGCTCCTATATTCAAATCCCCTACCTACGCTCTCTTGATCAAGCCTATCATACGGGGCTTGCCTAGTTTGAAATACCCGATTAGTGTGATTTGTAGGTTATTGTGTCAGTCTGGAGTTGTATCCAGTGCACATGCAAAGGATATCGACTATAGATTCCTCCATTCCAAAAAAAAATTGTTAGTGAGTGAGACGTATAGTTAGTATTCTTACACTTAACAAACTAAGCACTTGGACTTAGGGAAGTGAAGAGGATGCTTAATCTTGATGGGTACTACTGCTTCAGCTTCATCTTGTATTTTCGTCTCAGATTGGTAAAGTTAAAAGTAGGGTAAGGAGGGATTAGTGAAACATCAAGTGCCAAGTTAGAACGGAGGATGACCTTTTATTTGGAATTACTAGTATGGTTAAAGCAAAATGTTATCTTTAGTTTTTCAATGGTGAAAGATCTTTGCTTTTCTTCGTTTATGTTCCTTTACGCTCATTTCTTTGGTATGTTTGCTAGTTGAAGATTCTTGGTGGGTTTTTTGTTTAATCTAATTGTCTATTGGATTTTGATGAAAGTTAAGGTGGTCTGAGCTTGTGTTCATTGGATTTTGATGAAAGGTAAGATGGTCTAAGCTTGAATTGAGGTTTGTAGTTGTGCAATGGGCGATACTAAAGAAGCTAATAGTGAATTTATGTAAAAGATTCAATCTTCATTTGCTACTATGCGATCATAGTTTGGCATTCCAAAGCAAGCATTTCTATTGATGAACCAACTTTATATCTCACAGTTAAGTCAAGCTCAAATGGGTTCTAGACATTTTGGTCAAAATTTCAATGTTGAAATAGGGAAAAGAATAGGGATACCACTAACACACCCTAACTAGATGTCACCCATTTTGTTGTATTTTTAAATCCCAGTGTCTGGGTTGATTTATAGAATTTTTGCATAGGACTGAGTCATTTGTGGTCTTTGTTGTAACCAACAGTTTGCTTCTCTTTTAACTTGTTGCCACCTATAAGCCCTAAAACTTTCAGGGATTCTTCTTCATCTATTGTTTCAGAGTCTATGTCTATTGATGTGTCTATAAAGGATAGAGAAACAAGTTCTCAAATTAAGTTTGATGTGTAAAATTAAATCCAATAGTTATCAAATGTGTTTAAATTTATGTCTTACGTGGTATTCTGCAATAGCAACTTTAGAAGATACTAACGTTGGGTTATATTTGAAAATTTTGAAAGGTCAAGTATTTAATTGTCATTTTTTAACGTTTGATGTAATAGCCCAGATCACCCACCTACAGATATTGTCTGCTTTCGGCTTTGAGCCCAATCTAAACTCTCACGGTTTTACTCTTCCCAGCCCAGCCGAGAAAATGTGTCTATGAGGGAAAGATATCCATACCCTTATAAGGCATACTTCGTTTTACTCCTCTCCAACCGATGAGATTCTCACATTTCAATTATAATGGCAAAATTGAGTAAAATTTGAGATTTTTTTGTAATAAACCCTTTTCTTTGTTCTTTCCTCTGCTAAACCCTTTTTTTTTTGTTCTTTCTTCTACCATCAACTAGACCTATATCTGATCCACCTTCAGGTATGTCATATACCTTTTTTTCAATTCTTTTCACTACAAAACATCCTTAACATCACTGACAAAAATTGCCTCTTTACCATATAACATGGTATTAATAAAATTCTCAGATAAATTAGAAAGGAAATATAAAAGGATTATACCTTGATCCCCATCCTCAGTTTTAGTTCCAGTACCTTGTAATGCCAAAATGATCCAATTAAAACTATCAATATGAACTTCTATACTTTCTGTTATCTTCAAGGTATAAAAATGATTCCTAAGTGATTTTTTATACTTACTTTTAAATTGTTTCTATTATGAAGCAGTGGTTATTTCACCAACCAACTTCCATAGTATTGCATTCTGCACCTTTGACATAACCCCTTCCTTATCAAATGCTCCTAAATTCTTTGTGCACCTATATTGAATAAGGACAATCTTCATCTTCACTTTCCATACTGTACAATTATTCAATCCAGTGCATTTCTTAATGTCAAACTTATGAAGAGACATTTTGACAACAAAACCTATGCTCTAATACTAATTGTTGAGCAAACAGAAGCAATATAGGAAGAAAATAAATGAAATAAAAAGTATCAATGGTTTGGCCAATATGTGACTTACATCAACGGGTAAGGAGATATATTTATTTTATTACTATGAGAAAGATGATATAAAGAGAAGTATAATAACAACCTTCTCAATCTCCCAAAGGTTCTATTTTACAAAACTCTTATCAAGGTATTTATAACCTAAAGTTACATGTATGAAGTTACAATGAAGCTTTATTTCTACATATGCTTAATATCATTGAAACTCTATTTTCATAAATACTTAACAAAACTAAAACTTTATTTTTGCTTGTCACAAAAATTCATGTCACAGGTTTGGTGCCTACCCCACACTTAACATTGAAACTACTTTTTAAAGTTCTTTTCGATCAATATGAGACCAATGCTGATCCCATATTCTTATCCACCGCTAATTAATTTTTTAAAATTTTATTATTTATTAAAAGATCAATGTTTGTCTTAATATTATGCGTCTTCCTTCTCAAAAATAATCTCTAGTGTCTGATTTAAGAATAGAAGAGAGGAGGTAGAATGAAGTAAACAATTTACCTCCTATCTAATTTGTTACACACAGAATTTTGTTATTACGCATTATCGCCGACTCTTTGTTACGACGTAATACATCTAAGAAATCGTTGGGAGTGGTCGCAGAAATTTTGATTCATACTTATTGTTTTAGTAAATTAAGCACTTACAGTAAAAGGATTCAAATAGGAAATCAGTATAATTATGAGAATTTGTTATTAAAGGTAATGCATAAAAACTACATGACTAGAAACAAACTAGAAGAAGGAAGGTCTTCGTGTTTTCTAATCCGAACGAGATCACACGCTTCGCATGAATTGCATAGGAAGATGCTTCCCTTTTGTAGACTACTACCATTACCAAGCATCATCTTTCTGTTGTCGAAGAGCGAGCGTGCAGGGTTAGTTGCGGCTTTTAGCTTGAAAGCCTCAGTAGGCATAGTAATATTTATTTTTGATAAGGTCTTCCCTGACGTAAACAAAGAGCCAAATGCGTGATTGCTCTACTTTCCTTCTAATTAACCGCCAACTCGTACTTATAACAAATTAAAAAAAAAAAAAACACATGCACCCACCACCAATCCCTAGGTAACTTGGGATCATAATTCCTTATATGGAATTAAAGATAAATCGGTCATAAAGGGGGGAAAAAAAAGGATAAAATAAATATCCAAAATTCATATTCAATACAAATCGTAATTATTGAGCACTGTTTAATTGACTTATCATAAATTTGTGTTCATTAAGTATTTAAAATAAATCATTTTGATTATTTAAACAAGTATTATGAAAAACGCAATGGAGTGGATAGGAGCCCCAGCAATCATCCCATAACAATCTTCTTTCTTTTCTGGTCATACATAATTCATGCATCTCCAACCCTCCACAATTGGTTTCGCTCTAACTTCCCTTTTTTTTATTTTGTTTCTTCAACTGATATTTCCTAGTCTTTACCTACTTAAAACTTTCTTCTTTGTAATGCCACAAACATGTGCTTTTCCATTTGGTATCCAAGGGAACAAAGAAAATGATGGTCAAGATGTATGACGAAGCTGGATGCTTTGATCCCCAAATTCCTCTCAGCATTCAAGAAGGCGTCGACGGTGAACTCTGCCAAGGTCTGCCGACTCCGTTGCCGCCACTTATGGCCGTCGGAACCACCCATAGTAACCATAACAATTTCGAAGAAAATCTCAGGGTCTCAGCAGAGGAGCTTTCCATCCAACTCCAGCATCAACTAGCCTTCAATGCACATCTCATGCAGGACTCCCCAAATCATCAAACACTCTCCTATGAACACTCCAACTGGGACCCTAACAACATTCAAGAAATGCAAGACAGTAGTACTGGAAGCATCCACCAAAGCTTCAATCTTTCTTCAATGCAAGAACCGCCCTACACTCCTACACCAGACCTTATCAATCTCCTGCACTTGCCAAGATGTTCAGCTTCTGCTTTGCTTCCAAATTCGTCCGGACCTTCCTTGGGCTTGATGGGTGATCACCTTGCGGTCGCGGACTCTAGTTCTTCGTCGTCTGTTCTCTACGACCATCTTCTCCATTTGAACCTTCCACCACAACCAGCTCCTTCATTTAGGGAGTTGTTTCAGTCCCTACAACCAAATGGCTACACCTTGACACAGTCGCAGGGCGGTTCTTTTTTCGGTGGCGGGGAAGAGCTGATCAGAGATGTAAGTGGACCAGGAAGTCTTTATCATGATGCTGATGGTTCTCAACAATTTGACGATGGAGTCCTGGAGTTCTCTAGGGAAGAAGCTTTTGCAGGTAAAGGTAGAAAAGGTGGAAAAGGAATCAAGCATTTTGTTACCGAGCATCAGAGAAGAAAACACATGAATGATAAGTATACGGTCTTGAGGAATTTGGTTCCTAATCCTACCAAGGTAGCTCCTTTTAATTAATTTCTCAGTTACTTGCGTATTTCAAATGCGATTTTATAGGGATATCTAAGTTCTTTTTGTTTGTTCATTATTGCCTTCTCCGTTTCATGTTTGTTTCCGAAAGAGTGATAGAGCATCTGTGGTGAGAGATGCGATTGAATATATAAAAGAACTACTCAGAACTGTTAGTGAGCTGAAATTACTGGTTGAGAAAAAGAGATACAGCAGAGAAAGGACCAAGAGGCACAGGACCGAAGAGGATGCTACAGGGGACGTGGATAGCTCTGTCATTACTTGCGTGAACCCTCTTGGAGATTCACAACAATCCTTCAATGGATCGTTAAGGAGTTCATGGCTTCAGAGGAAGTCTAAGGATACTGAAGTAGATGTCAGAATTGTTGAAGATGAAGTCACCATCAAAGTAGTTCAGCGAAAGAAGATCAATTGCTTGCTGTTCGTGTCCAAGGTCCTTGATGAGCTCCGGTTGGATCTCCACCATGTTGCAGGTGGCCACATTGGTGATCACTACAGCTTCTTGTTCAATACCAAGGTTGGTAATTTGTTGCCTTTCTTTATCTATATATTCAGTCCGTGGTTACAGTTAGCCTGAAGTAGAAGATGTAACGATGGCCTTGATGGAACATATGTACTTTTTGTTGTGGCAGATATACGAGGGATCTAGTCTTTATGCTAGTGCCATAGCCAACAAGCTAATTGAGGTTGTGGACAGACAATATGCATCTGCTCCACCTACAAGCTGTTATTAGCAAGAATTTCTCCAGCCAATGTCGTCCTATAATCAAGTATTGCAGTATCTTTTCAATTTATACTAATTATGAGACTGGCTATATGTGGCCATATTTTTGGAGTTCTTTCTTTTCTTTTTCCTGGTGGCTAAATTGGACTCATGGTATACGCATGAATACTAAAATTTTCTTATACGCCGTGAATAATCTTAAACTTTTTTTTATAAGTACATATAAATCTAACAAAACTATACTATTAAATAAATTGCTCTTTCTAACTTGAATCCTTAGATTTTTTTATCATGATATTGATTTTATACGTTATTTTTAAATCCACTCATTTATACTTATACTATTCATGAATAGTTGTATGCTTTTCAAGGAGATTGACCCATTGTAACAAATTTCATACCGTATTAGCCAAAAAACGATACAAAATAAGATGTTTTGGTGCCGAATTTAAATACTAGTCTGTACCAACCTCTTTCCCCCGGTACCAGCCATATATTGGCTAGTACCAGAAATTTTAAAAAATCAGGTGCATTTTGCAAAAAATGAATTTTTTAAAAAAATTTCCCCTCTCCCAAACAGACTTAGGTACCTTCTTCTTCCTCTCTTTATTTTTTCTCTCCCTTCTTCGTCATCATCTCTTTTTATTATTAATAATATAATATTTAAATTCATATAGTGAATAATACTTATATTTTTCTACAAAGAATAATTAAAAATATGTTAAAATGAACATTAAGAAGCGTTAAATTTTTATATTTCTTTTTTAAATTTTCCAAATAAATATAACAATATTTTATTATAAATCACAATTACATATTAAGATAAAAATATTTTTATTATTGAAAATTAAATATTAAGATAGAAGTTCTATTTTATTATTGATAATAATTATTCTTTTTATTTAATATTTTGATGTAATTATTATTTATTATATAATAAAATTGTATTATTTTAAATACTTTGTATTGTTCTTAATTTTATATTTTATGATGATAAAATAATCTTTTCATATTAATGTGTTTATTATTTATACATGGAATATGTGAAAATAATATTAAGAAAAATAAATAAATTGTTGTTATTTTAAATTTTCATTATTATAAATTTTTTAGATAAAGTTAGTTTAAATTATACAGTACAATATTGAAGGATTATTTTGCAATTTTTAAAAAAGTTAGAGACTATTTTATAAATTTAAAAAATTATCCGAAACGGTATCCAGTATTGATCAGTACTAGTACAGTATCGTACCAAAATCTAAACTAGTACAAGGTTTGGTACGATATTCGTAACATTAGATTTACTGATATTTAACTTCATGAATGATGCCCTATTAGGTACCTTTAAGAAACTAGCTTTACAAGCTAAATTAACAGCTTATCTTTCTTGATTTTGATCCCTAACAAGTAGCCCTAACAATTTGACAATAGCAGTTTGTACAACTTCCTTATAATCCTTCGTTTAGTTTTATATTTTTAGAAATCTTTGCAGTTTGATTAATTGAACAGGCAACTTCAAACACATTATATTGGTGATCAAGTTTAAAGATTATCTATTTATTTAGTGAGAAATAGACAAATAATTAATATAAAAACGCTTTGAGTCATAGAATTCTACTAATTGCCAATTTTATAAGGTTACAGTAAAATATTAATTAAATATTTTTATTAATTATTAAATTGCTTGTTTCTCTAAAATTATATTCAAATCATAGGGAATATTTTCAAAGTACATATTGCCTCCTAATTTGGATATAGTCAAACATACTGTTTTTCTGGATTAATGATTTGAACGAATTAGTTATTTACTAATTAATTATATAAAAGTAATTAGTTTATTCAATTTATTATAAATTTGAAATTTCTTAAAGGTATATGCCTGAGACATAATCTAACAATCTACTAGTTAATTTGAATTTCATTTATTTCATTCAAATACTATAACTCAAATATGTTTGAGTATTATTTTCAATGTTATTTTATCTTCTATTTGAATGCTTTATCTTATAAAACTTAACCAATTTTTCCATTGATTCATTACAGAATTATTTCAATTTTTATCTTTTAATTCAAACAGAAATAGGCCCTAGATTCCTTTTTTAAATTTATTTTTAAGAAAAAGAGATTCTTCGTGATGTTAAAGGGCAAATCTTAATTTATATAAGTACTCCAAATTACGTGAGAAAAAAAGAGTAGGAAAGCCATATAATATATAATAAATATAACATATATATATATATATATATAAACACACACATATACACATACACATTGAATTGTTGATACAGAAATGATAGAATCGTTTCTGATTAGACAAAATAAGAGTCTTAGTTCTATATACTATATATAATTATTTTTCAAATTTTAAAATTCTAACTAAATTTAAATAATTCTAACTATTAGTAATAATTCTAAATACAAAATATTAAAATAATCCTCAATCTAATAGTACTTAAATAGAATATACATTTGTAATGTTATGTCAAACTCACATTGAGAAAAGAAACAGTTTACCATTATTCATTTTGAATAGAAATGAATATAAATGTATAAATGAAAAAAAATAAAAAAATAAATAGAAATATATAAATATAGAAGAAATAAAAGAAAGAACTATAAGAAAATAGAGACCGAATAGAAAAGAATAGAAGAATATAAACAATATGAAAGATCCTATCATTTTGTTTATGAAATGTTCATGTAGTATAAGAATAAGGATTGAGCAATTGATTATTCAACTTTCTTAGAGATTCTGTATAAAAGGGGGTGAGTAAAATGTATACATAAGGAAAGTCGTGTGCAACGAAACATGCAAGCACAACTTGGGGAAAGATTTTTTTAAACCTTTTTTAAATCTATTTTCTACTCCATCCGACTAGCCTAAAATGATAGGGATATTTTTATTCCTTGACGATTCTTTAAAAAAATAAATATGTAAGATCATAAAATAAGATTATCTTATATAATCTTATATAATTATATAATTAAGATTGTGTGGACTATGCGAAGGAGATGAATGTGTGGAAGAAAGAGTATAGTGATAAAGAGATTTTTTTCCAAAATCAAAAGAGCAATTAACTCGAAAAAAGTAAAGGATTTTGAATTATCTTATTATCCCTAATAGAATGAACATAAAACAAAAATTAGATTGATTAATAATACATTTTATTTGACAACATTAGGAATTCATAACGAAGTGAAGATTAGTGTGTATACTAAATTCAAACGAACTGGCATTATTATTACAATATCAGGTAATCCTATCATATATTTAATCCCCTCCAGATAGGCTTGTAAGTGAGATAACTGTCTCTTCAATTGAGCCACATGTATAGTAGTCAAATAAGATTATTTTCTTCTCAAGATCTTTTACTTTTTTTCATCATGTGGGAGTTAGAATTAATTCCCGTTTATCTACTTCTAGCCATGTGGGTTCCAAATCCTCATTACTAATGAAATCAAAATGATCGCTGGATTGATCAGAAGATCCTTTCATAGAATCCTTCCTTGAACGAAACTAGATCTTGTGGAATCATATTGAATATTTGACGATATATTACAAACAAACTGATCCTTGTTTACTAATCACACATTGTCTAACCAAATCTAATTATCTCTCGATATATTCCTAAAAAATCCGATTCAAGTGGATTATTCTGCCAAGATCTTTTCTTTTGTTCCATCCCAAGATTTGAATGTGTCGCACATACACCTTAGTACATGTTCCTCGGCACTAAGGAAATCCCCCAAGAGCGAGGGATTTGGTGACATTTTTTATTGGATGTCTTGTGCTCCTAATAAGTTATTTAACAGTTGGCATGTTGAATTGTATGCGTAGTGGGTCGGTTTAAGTTGATCTTAACCTCGAATGATTATCAATTATTTATATAAAATTTTTATATTAATTAATAGAATATTAAGAATATTAAACCCTGATAAGAAAATCTCAAATCATGATTTGCAAGAAATTTCTGATATTTTTATGCAATTACTATAAGGTCAACAATTCCATGAGCTTGGGCATCTGTTGCTGACTTAAAAGCATCTTGAATATGAACCATAAAAGAAAATGCCTATTAAACCAATCACAGTGATACCAATTATAGTACCTATTATCCGAAGATGAATTCTTCCAGTAGTATCGGTTATTTTTCTCACTTCCCTCCATATTTAATCAAAGGACCATGCTAGAGACATAAACAGTCATAGATAATTATTTTCTTATTTGCGAATGAGTTTTTCAATTATTTTTAGGTTTGTGCTCTACTCCAAGTAAAGATTCGCTCGATTTTTATTTGCACATATAGGGCAAATGCCCCAAATACCATGCCATCTTTAATTTTCTTCACCTCCCTGTATTAATAACTAAAATGAAAAAAAGGGGACTGTCAGCACTTTAAATGCAATTTTCATAAAATTATATATTCTTAATTAGTGTAAATCTTTTACAAATACTTCACATATTCAACCTAAGAAGTGAAACACAGGTCAAATGATATGACCAAAATACTAGGGGAAATGCTTATTTTAAAGAAAATGAATTAAGAAAATGAAACTTTCGAAAAGAGAGTTAGTATAAGATTTATTTGAAGCCGTCACTGTGGTATGAGAATGATGCACTTCAAGCTCCAAATTTTGGATGATTTAATCAAACTTTTTTGGATGAAATAGAGGATATCCCATAGCCTTTGTATCTTATTAGTGAAATTGACTATTTAAAATTCAACGGATCCCTTGTTTTTTATTGTGAAATACCTGAAATCAATAATTTTTTTTATCATAAATATGTTTGAGTATTATTTTCAATGTTATTTCATCTTCTATTTGAATGCTTTATCTTATAAAACTTCAGGTGCTAATGAAACTATTTCATAATTAATATCAATATAGAAATAAAATATGAATATAGAAATGAAATATGAATATAGAAAAAATAGAAAAGAATTGATCATTCGAGTACTCGAAATTAAACGAGAAAAAATAAAAGTAGGAGAGCCTCTGTTAATTGAATTAATAGATCATTCAATTGGAAATAATAAGAAAATGCATAGGTCATTAAAAGAAGTTCTAATATAGAAATATATATAGTATAACGCCTAATTACCTTATTTCTTTTACGAGAGAAAAAGAAAATTAAAGAACCCACGAATATCGGTAAAACTACAAATATTGCGTCGTCACCCATTTTTACTAAAAAATTGCAAGAAACCTCAGAAATGGAAGAAAGGGAGGAAGAAACAAATGTGGAAAAAGAAACAACTTCTAGAATGAAAAGAAAGCAAAAGTGACTCCTGTAATAGCGGCGAGCAAAATGGGAGCAGCCTAAACCGTGAAAAGGGGGTTGTGGGAGAGCAATATAAGCATCGTGTTGCAATCCAAAGAATTTACTTTATGCATAGGTTATCGATTTGGCATTGGACAAGATCAAATAAGTGTCATTCTCTTTTTGTTGAAAGAAGAAATATTTCTCATCCTTCATTAAATAATGATCAAGTCAAACACAAATTTTTTAGTTCAGATCTTCCGAGTAAAAAAGAAAGTGTAATTTCTGATTATTCAAAACTTAATCTGATTCATACATATTGATTATTGTAATCGCATATATCCTGCCATTTCCTATGAGAATTCTGATTTATTAGCAAATAGGCAAAGAAATAGTTTGGTCAAGGATTATATTATTAATATTATTATTGAATATTTTCTTTTTTGAACATTTTCTTTTTTGATATTATTTGATAAGAACCCAAATCAACACTAAGCAAGTATGAACTAATTGAATACTTGTGTCCGAAATTCCCTAAATTAGTTTATCATTTCCACAAAGAATATGATTGACAACTCAAAATTTCAAATTATCCATATAGTTCACGCTACATCGAATAACTATCGATTAAACTACCAATGATTAAATAAATCATAAATAGTGTCAAAATATAATAATCTCTATACAAGATAACTTTAGTGACCGCAAGTTAAAGGATCACTTATACAATCATTACAATGAAAATTTCATAAATATATAAATAATGTTCCAAATGGATTACTCATGTCTAAGTCTATTTTAGTGAACTTATTCTCTAACTAGCAGCTAAATATTTGTTTAAGTTTCTCTATACTTTAGCCTATGAAATCGACTACTTCTTTCATAAGGAAAAACATAATGTGTGATAGTCTTTTTGTATTCTATTAATGTCTAATCTTAACAAAACAATGACCAAGAATAATTTAGGGATAATATATAAATACAACATAAATCTCATAATTATAATTTCAGTGTAATTTTATTTTCAATATACAATTATCTCATGGATTTTATCATATACATTTAAACATGTACAAAATAAAGAATATCTTTAAATAATTGTCACTAAACTATAACCAGAGTGATTCGCTATACGACACAAACTACCAGAAATATGGTTGAAAAATATGTACAAAATAAAGAATATCTTTATATAATTGTCACTAAATTATAATCAGAGTGATTCGCTATATGACATAAACTACCAGAAATAGGGTTGAAACAAGTTAATGTCGATATTAATAATTAATTCAGAGGAATTAATTAAGTAGGTATAATAATTAATTTTATTAAATAAGAAAATATTTTTTATTCACAAACAGTCAATGAACAGAACAATCTGTAGTCTTTCACATTCGACACGTCATGGTACACCTTACAAGACAATTCCAGACACGACAAGAGCAATTACTTCCGTATCCGACATGTCATGGCATAAGTCAATTACGAACGCGAGCACAACAATCGGTGTGCAACAATAACGTTTAGTACAAGACAATTACAAACACGAATATAACGATGATGTAAACACTCCCAACTTTTTACGTACATAAATTAATAAAGGTAAAATATATAATAGAGAAACGAAACGCATGTATAGCTTGGAAGACTTCTGGTATTTGTGGCAGATTAATCCTTCAATTTATTTCCTCATCGTGTTCCTCCAAACACCTGCATTGGTGGTGGAGCCATGATTTCTACTCCATGAGTTTGCACATTTCCCTCCCAACCTGTGAAATTTCAATAGTACAAACTTTAATTTTTGCAGTTCCGGTTAATCTACGCTAATCATTCTTGAATATTGTCCAATAGTTTGAACATTTATGTTGAACATGTTCTTAGCATCGACTGCAAATCCAGTAAAAACGCAAAATTCAACTTGACACTACATGAAGGAAATTTTTTTACAAGAATTAAATATTGCACGCAACTTTTGAGAAAAAGGTGGCAGATGAAGTATTTAAGACCGGATACTGCACGCATTTTCAGCCTATGCATATTTATGCATGCAATTGGAGGACAGAAATGGTGATTATATAGAGGATTTACCAAGGGGCATATCAAAGCCACGGTTTTTGAGTTCTCTGTACTCTTGACAGAGGGCACAGGTCTCGCAACACCAGTGGACCAGGCAGTCGTTACAAGGACTCTCCTTTAGCATGTAGTCTTTCCTCATTTTAGAGCGATATATGCATGAGTAAAGGCAGGCGCAACCGGTGAAAGAGGCGAGCAGGCAATAGATTGATCCACTTGCAGAACAAGCTGCATTGCAAAGTAAAGGCATACATGTTACAGCCACCTCGTATGAGGGCATATTCAAGAATATCAAACGAGAGCTGAACTGTATACTAACGTGTTGTTCCTTTGTCGACAATCTCAGCAATCCTTCCAAAAGTGATACACGGGCACCACCAAGTCAGGCAACCTGTAGTTATACCAAGAACTTAGTATGTAAACAAATGGAAAAGCATTTTCGAACATGGAACCACTGAGCTAAAACTTCCTCCTCCATCATATTCGAGTCTTTATGTTTAAAGACTTACAAGTGCGCATATCAGAAAAGCAGTCAAAAAGGCCGGAGGACCAAGAAGCCTCCTGTTGATGATGGAATGGAGGTGGGTTCATGATGATTGCTTATTATTGGAATTGACGAAGGTTTTCTGTTGATAGCTAGATAAATCCCAGAAATCTGACCTGTGTGGTTGTGTAAGTTTTAATGGAGATCACTCCTATATATATATATATATAGATACCCGTGTGCTTGTACAATGAGGCGGATAAATCGAGGGAAAACAGTGCATTTTTTGTTTTACGTAGTCAATAGGGGCCATTGATAGTGTCCAACGACGGCTTCGTCCGCAACGCTCTACGCGGAATGACTAAACAAATTGGACTCTGTTTTATAACTCAGAAATCTGGTTGAGATGAATAATTCAATATCGAAATTTTTGACTAAACATGCTTATCAGTACTTGCAAGGACACCAATCGTATAACCCTTCATGATTCACAATCTTGTTTCTACTTTGAACATTTCATGGGGTACTCTCTCCTTGGCTGTCCATGAACGTTTTTCTTATGAAGGACCAACAGCGGACTTCATAATGATAGTGTTTGGTCAGGCTTAACTGAGTCCAGCAAATTTTACGTTGTATTCAGGTTTTATTGAACGTTGGTCTACTTTATTATTTATAAGATTGGATGGGTTTGGATCGAAACAAGTTTAAATTCAGTTGTGCTGCTGTTATAAACCAGAAATTTAACTGCATGACGCATTATACAGTCCAAGCCCAAAAAGCATCATGATCTAACGGTGAGATGACACTCTCTATGCTAAGCTAAAAGCCCAAATTAAGGCTTAATCTTTTTTTAGTTTGATCAATTTATGACTTAATTATAACTTACTCAAAGAAAGTTTAAAATTTTACGAATTTACTTAATTTAAGGCTTTTTTGAACGAAAATTAAGGCATGTTTTACACACATCGTTACAATGTACAACGTGGCAACATTACTACTTTTTTAAATTTCATGTTTAAAAGAGTAAAAGTTTGCTTGGTTTTAACCCTAAATTTTGTAAATTTCCTAGAAAAAAAGAAACCTTAAATTCCGTAAGGCACTGTTTGGTTGGCGGGAAAGTAAAATGAATTTGGAATTTGGTTTTTCAGAAAATAAATCTATGGAAAAGTAAATATATTCACATGTTTGGATACTTATAAGAATTCTAATAGGAAAATTAGGTGGATTCTTATTATAATGTTTGGTATGCAACAATAGTTTATGGAATGTAATTTAATTTTGACTTGTGTTTCCAATTATATCCCTACAAACTGAATAGAAATTGAAATCGTTAAATAATATTAATTTGTAATACAAGTTATATTATTAAATGTTAATTTTTTTCATTTATGATATTATAATCATATAATACTGTTATATCATAAATCTAGTATTGAAAAATACTAAAAAAACTTAATTGAGCATAAAGTAAATCTTAAAATTTAAATCAAATATCAAAATTTATCTAACAACTGAGAGAGCTGTCACTTCTCATTGGAGGAGGTGGCTCAAATTAGTGGCCTTAGAGCACCATCTCTGATTAATAGGAGGTGAAGTTGCTAACTCCCTCTTTAACAGAGTTGGGCGCCAAAAAATGGGTCAAGATCTGAGTTGTGTTGCTAAGCAAGATAATGGACTGTTCAGTGCTGTGCAGCTTAGTGACTTGGACACTGCAATGGCCATGCTTGAGAGAGACCCATCTCTTTTGCTTGAAAACACTTATGATACACAATCTCCACTTCATACTTTTGAGTGATTTTTGGTGTTATCATTACATTGTTTATACCTAAAGTTTGAAGTCGTTAGACTTCAGAGGCACCCGTGCCTATCGATCTCTGTGAAAAATCGGATGTTAATCTTACTAACGGAAGAACAATAAAAATAGTAGAAGAGGAGGTAGGGTTTTATAAAAAAGTTGTAGTAGAGTTGAGAGAGAAGGAATGGTTAAATTGGTTAGCGTATTTTTAGATTAAATTCTTGAAAAAAGTAATCTAAATACCAAGGAGGGGGATGAGATTTAGAATCCAAATGAAGTGCTATTATTTTCCTTAGATTGGGAAAGTTTTTATTTTTCTAACTACTCAGAAAAAAAAACCAAAGGTGATAATATAAATTTTAAGAAAATGATTGCTTTCCCAAGCAAGAATCCATGGCAACCAAACAAGGACTAAAAGTAAAAGTTATCGAAAACCTTAAATTCCCATCATCTTCCCTCTTTGACGCATTTCATTGTTGACCAATCCGCAACCCAGTCCTTGTGTAAAGATTGTCTTGCCTGGTTTACGCATCTTCATCGTTGCCCAATCTATGCTTCTTCCTTCATTGAAGGGTTGTTTTACCTAGTTGACGCATCTTGCCACAACTACTTGTGGTACTGTCAACACCTCAAGTACTGCTCATGTATGTGGAAGTGTAAATGCAATAGTCTCAGTTGTTCTCCTAACACCTAGAGGTGCTTCAGAAACAACAAATATTTGTACATCTTCAAAAACCACCACCAAAAACCAAATCAAAAGGAGAAGAGAGTCTGGTTATGGTGTTATAGATGATGGAAGCAGAATGAGGATGTTGGGTGTTGGCAGATGTAGCCTAAATTCTCAAAAGAAAGTTATAGGAAAAAGGCCTGTCATATACTCATCTCTTCAACAAGAAGCAAATAGGAAGTTCAAGAAACAGATGGAAGGGATAAGGATGTACACAAATGAAGCCACAGGGCTGCAGATGCTAAATGTAAGTGTTAAACATTTGCATTCTTATTAAACATTAATTAATTCATGCAACTTAACAATATTTGCATTTTATCTACAGCCTGGAAGGAGAAGTCAGAGACTACTACACCTTGGGCAAAAATCAATAAAGATGAAGGAAGTTGTTATTAGGCATGTGAATCCAAGCCGAGAAAGTCAAACTACATCTTCAAAGGGAAAGGAGAAAATGTAAACTTAACATTTAATTGTTAGTGAACTGAACAATTTTGTGATATTTGTATACTAAACAATAATAAATTATAAGGATCTTGTTGGCATTTACATGTTATTAAGCAATAAATGCAATGACTATCAATTTCAGTTTGAATTGCATTTCTTTGAGGTTTTTTCCTTTTTGTTGAAGTTTATGAATGGGTTACCGATGGTGATGGAAGCTTGGTCAGAATTGTTACATTCTCTGCAATGCTAAAAGTTTTCAGGGAAAACTTAAAGTTTGTGGCCAAGAAGAGATGATAAGCTTTTGGTAGTAAAGTGTTGGTCTCCTTTATTTTCATCGTTTAGTTTTGAATTGAGATTAGACCATCAAGTAGTCATTTTATTTAGTATATCATAAACCAATATGGTACTTCAATTTGATCTTTGCAGGTGTTTTTTTTTTCTATTGTGTGTGTGTTTCTGTTTATTTTCCTACTTAATTATTAAAAGCCAATAAGGCAGGATCTTGTTAGATATCTATTGATTCTAAGGATCTTATTGGATAGCCATTCAGAGGTTGGATATCTATTGATTGTAAGGATCTTGTTGGCATTTACATGTTGATAAAGCAATGAATCCAATGACTGCCAATTTTAGTGTGAATTGCATTTCTTTTAAGTTTTTTCCTTTTTGTTAAAGTTTATGAATAGTAGAACATGTACATTGTTAATACAAAAAATTGGAATTATAGGTCTATTAAACATATTTGTCTCCTCATTAATAATTAGATAACTTATAAAACAATTTAGCAATTGTGTTCATCATTTGCTCTAAGCTAAAGTACCTATAACATTTTTTATAGTTAATTGCTGCCTCTTTCAACTCCTTTTGACTACTAACCAATACTTCATCTCTATTGATTAAAGATCATATTTTGTTACTAATCTTCCTTACAACATTTTGAAATGTCAAACATCTTTAGACTAGTACACCAAACATGTTTAGGGTAGTACTTCAAACATCAAACATGTTTAGGCTAGAACATCAAATTAGGAATACAACAGATGTTGAAATATCTAACAATTGCACTTTCCAACATTAGGTTAGGTGAATTACTTTTACATACTATTATAGTACATCAAACCATTTCTAGGTAAGGGTTTAAAGGTAGAAATACTGCCTATATTCCCCATATTATTTAGGCTAACAAATATAAGCAAGACTACTAAACACAATTTTAAACAAGCAATAAATTTCCAACAATTTACTGAATGCGTTTCTTTACTACTCTTTATGGCAACTAACTCATTCTTCAACTTCAAATTTTCTACAATCCTTTCAACTTGAAAAACATCTACTGCATTCTCTGTTAACTCTACCATTTCAGCCTTCAATAGATTACTTTGACGGTGTAATATCTTCTCTTTGGTTTTCAACTTTAAATTAATCTGTCTTACTCTCAGACAAAATCTTTAATCATATCATTAATGAAATCCACAAATATTTTCACTCTACCATAAAAAAATAACAATTCGTTAATGAAATATATGAACATATTTAGCTAAAACACCATAAAAATGTACCAAATTACTGAAAAGAGTCGACATCCATAAAGCATTCTTCCTGGATTTTTAGCAGTCCATAAAGTCTATTTAGGTACTTTCAAGTTACATTAACAATATTTAGCCTTTCCGTCATAGTCTCATTCAACTGGGTAACTTGAAGAAATCATCTTGTATGATCTCAAATCAAGCTTATAACCCATCCCTCTACTATTAAAGATTAAAATTACAAAAATTTCAACTCAACACAAAATTACAATCAAGAAAACAATAAACTGATTCCTCTAATCAACCTCATTACCTTGAAGAACTACTACTTAAGCTCATTCTCAAGTATTACAGCACAATGTTGTAATGTTGATTGTGCACCCATTAATAGCTAAATGATATCTACATAATTGAACTTGTTTGCTCCCAAGAAATTGCATCTCTTCCATGAATGTCATACTTTATCTTAAATCCAACGGATAGAAATAAACAAAACATGGATGATCACTATCAAAGCTAAATCAAGTGACAAATCATATCCTACGTACAAAGTCAAGTAGATGGGGAAAAGAAAACTTGATCATACCTTATATACAAATGTATAATAGAATTGCACATGAAAACAATTCTATTCTACACGCTATTCAACCTTATAATAACCCATTTAAAGAAGATAAAATAATTTATCTAAATGTGACATTGTTAATGAAACTTTCCATAAAAAGTGAAAAAGGGCAAAGGAATAAAGTGAAAATTCAAACACCATAAATTATATACAAAAATTAGAAGGGAACATGAGTCATTGTCTACTTGGGTCTTCAATCAAAGCATACGTATGTTTCAAATCTCCAAAAACCCAATCACCCATTCACCTCCAACGCCAAAAGAGAGAGCTTACACTAAGTAGAAGGCGCAAGAGAGATTAGTGTGAAGGCACAAGCGTGAAGTGATGATGCGTGCAGGGAGTGGACTGAAGGCACAACCGAGAGAAGAGAAATAGGGTAAAAGCATCTGTTAAAAAAAATTGGTTAATTTAGGGTTAAAGAGTAGAAATTTAAATGAAATTAAAAAATTTTCTTAAATTTCACCTGATCTGGACTATAACTTATCTGTTATTAACATGATATCTAAAGATTAACTAACTTGCATGTAAATTTTTGTCTAAAAAAGTCTTAAATTGACCAAACTCGTACCTTCTCTAAGCAAGTTACAAATTTAAGTCTTAAACTAATCAAACTCAAAAAAGTTAAGCCCGAAATTAAAAATTTAAATGCATGACGCCATTATGCAGCCTAAGCCCAGAAAGCATAATGATCTCACGGTAAGATGACACTCTCTATGTTAATAGGGATGGCAATCCCGACCCGTTTTTGGCCCGAGTTAGCAGAGCCATGGGTAGGCCACGAGCCGACCATGGAAAAGTGTGCGAACCACTGATCGGCCTGACCTGTGGGCCGCCCACTTTTTCTGAAACATCATTTTTCTTAAAACGACGTCATTTTGGTTTTTTCTTTAAAAAATTCATTGATAGGTCGAGAAAGCCACAGGCTGGTCAACTCGTCTGTGGGCCTGGCCACAGGTAAGTCCATCTCGACCCATGGCCTGCCATAACACATACCTATATGTTAGGCTTGTCGTTGAAGATATTTCAAGGAAAATTAAATCTATGTTAAATTGTTAATTGCTAGTCATGGAGAATGTTACGGGTACTTCGTAAATACACATTGTATATAAAAATTTCAACATTATTACATTATATCGTAATTTTACTTATACAATTTGTTTGTAACAAATAAATAAATTTTTTTGTCCAGGCCTGCGACCAACTCTCACCGCGGGCAGTAGGAGACGCTTGCAACATCATAGCATGCGACGGTAAATGGTGTTATAGGTTCTCCCTCCCTGCCTCACTGCTTCCTTCGGGGACTACTATCGTTGCTTCCTCCAGTCTGTAGATGTTTTTCCCTTCCACTACCGATGCTACCTTCCTTGCCCTGGTTCTTACAGTGGCTTCTATCGTGGAAAATAGGTTGAGGGAGATCGCACAAAACTCGAGAAAATAGGGTTTCCCGCACTTATACATACGGGTTGAGCCAGAAACAAAATTAATGTGGGTCAACACTTTTTTCAAACGCATCAAAGTAGTACTCTTTGGGTAAAAACTTATTGGGCTATAAAACAATAAAACTCAATGAGCTAAAATATTTTCTAAATTTGGGACTGTAAAACAAATAGATATGTATAGAACAATAATGTCTACCTAAAAATTTTACTGGGTTTGACAAAGTTTAGAATTAGGTAATTTTATTCTTAATTAATAAAAAGATTATTTTTGATAGACTTATATATAATAAAATAAATAAAAAATATATTAAATAAATACGTAACTAGTATATAAATATAAAACAAAATTAAAATGAAAAAATATACATATTAAAATAATAAAGTAATAATAACAATAATAATATAATAAATATATATAAATAAATATTTACAAAAAAGACAAATGGATATTAAACAGATGAATGAATTTAAGAGTACTAAGAAATAAATTTCTAAATCAGATTATAAATTTAAAAATGATTAGCTTAATCTTAACTAGAAATGAGTTTTAATTAAATTTATATTATAAAGTTCATGATTTTGATAATATATTAGAAATAAGTTTCTAATTAAATTAAATTAAATTTATTTATTCAAACAATATATATAATTAGAAATAAGTTTCTAATTAATTTGAGATCATTAGTGTAATAATAATTAGAAATAAGTTTCTAATTCTTAACTTAATTTGATTGGTTCAATAATAATTAGAAATAGATTTCTAATTTAAAATGGAAAAATATAATTTGATATGAATTATGTTTATATACATATATCAGGTTTGATATTGTTCAATTTATTAGAACATATATTGTATGAATGTTTACTTGACATTTCTTCTTAAGTACGATAACTGATATTTAGTTGTCATACGAATGATGATTGAGAACATACACACCCTTTTGATTTTTATATAATTAAAATTAATTACTCATTAAATATATATGTATGATATGACATTGATATATACTATTTCTACTTTCTGTAAAAACTTTATGTTTCAATTATGGCTACTGTATTAAAAAATATTGTTGTTAAACTTAATAAGGGTAAGATATTAAATGGTAACAATTATGCAATCTGTAATATGAAAATTTAATATATACTACAGTAGCAAAAGGCTCTTAACCATTAAACATAACCATGAATATTCTTGAAGAAGACAATATGACCCAACATAAAAGGAACCTTGCTTATGAAATATAGAGGAAAAAGAACTAATTGTCTTGTATTATGTTGCTTGGTAGTATGGATAATGGTATCATATATGAGTTTCATAAATATGCAATTGCTACGTTAGCTATATGTTTTGGAGGCACTTTAGTAACCAAAGTGAGGAAGCTCATTATTAAATTTGACACATATAAAAAATAATTGGATTATACAATTCAAAAGTATTTAAGGTACATGCCAAATATTATAATTAAATTCTAATATGTCTAGAACAAGAAGTCTGAGTCACGATTCATTTTTTACCTGAAAAATGGGAGCTTATAAAGATGCACATAACTAACAATGAGAGCATCATGATAATGAAAGATGCTATAAGGCATCTCATATTAGAAGAAGAACATCTTAAAGTCTACCAAAAAATCTCCCAAAATATCCTTTAAGGTATATGCAATCGGTTCTAGCTTATAAAGAGCTATGAAGCAAAAACATAAGTGTTATGGTGGGTAAAAAATAAGAATAGGTAAGAGAAATACCCACTACACTAGGAATCTAAGAAGGAAAATTGGAACCAACATGAAAAAAGCAAATTTCCTTTCATAAAGCAAAGGATGAAAAGAGTTAAGTGGTTTAATTGTGGAAATAAGGGTACACTTTGCTTCCAATTGTAGTGAGCCATAAAGGCATAATCTTATTGTACAGACATAATATCTTTTGTTCTATTTTTATAACTGAATCACATCCTTAATGAATTGCAAACTTGGGAGTAACAAAGCATGTAGCGAAAGATGAAGATGCCTTGATGGAATTCTAGAAAATCCCATATGGAACAGTATGGATTTATGTAGAAAACAACTTAAGGGCCGTTGTAAAAGGCAATGGAACTTGTAAATATATGCATGACGGTTGACCCCTAATCCAATATGAAGTGTTGTATGCTCCAAAGATTTGATGAAATCTTATCTCTGTGTTAGTTTTCATTAGTTTTGGTGTTTATGTAAATTTTCACAAAATTGGTGTGGATTTATATCTTGGACACATAGATTATGGTCATAGATTTATATTGGATGATTTTATTATTCTAGATGTTGTTTATTCAAATAGTAACATATGTTATTCCTTGTTCACATTATATAGTAATTCTAATAATGATACAATTTGTGGCATGCTAAACTATGTCATATTAGTCAAAATTGAATAATTCAATTAATTAAAAAAGGCCTCTTAGGTGATTTACATCAAGTAGATTCACCTATTTATGATATTTCTCTAGATAGTACAATGGCAAGAAAGTCATTTAGAAAAGTAATATGGGCTTTTTGTCCATTTGAATTATTCATTTAGATATTTATAGTTAAATGAAAGTAAAGGCATAGTGTGGGGCTATATACCTCATCATTTTTATAGATGACTATACTCAATAAGGTCACATCTATTTAATTTCTCAGAAATTGAAAGTATTAAAATTTTTTATAAAGTATATGAATTTGATGGAAAATCAATTATGATTCCTAAACAAAATAAGAACGATTTTTAAGCATTTTCCATTGGGTACCTAAAACACTCAACTTGCTAAGATTTTCTGATTTTATCTTTGATTCAAGTAAACCAATAATAAGAGGCTTTTCTCTCGTAACAAAATCCCCTAAAGGTGAAAGTTTTGTTGGGCAATTTATACCTCTAACGTTCCAAGCTAAAATAGACATATTATTTAGGATTACCTTTGGAACTTTTAATTATCAATAGCAAGTGAATTAAACTAGGAACTTTCAAGAGAATTGACAAGGTTGTCTTTAATTCCTTCAACTTTTGTAGGATAAACAAAATTGATATATTGAGAACTACTACATTCAAAACTTATATTTGTTGTAGCATATAAGAGAGGTTCCTTCAAGAGCTCCCTATTTTGGATTTCTATTTCAATAACAATTAAGCTTTCAATGTTCAAATTTTCCATAGACTCCTAGTTTTGTTCATTTCTTTCTAAAGGTGTCTTCAAAATCTCGTTATTCTGGATCTTTATTCCAAAATCATTCAGGTTCTCATTGATCTGGATTTCCATAGCCTCCATGTTCAGATCTTTTTTCTCCAACCCCATTAATTCTTGATAATTTTCATAGTTGAATATGCTCCTAATTGCTTTCCATGTTTGACCTTAGGTCTTAGAAAGGGGAACAAATCACTTGTTCCTATTACTCGATTCCTACCCTATTCTATGAACATCCATCCATTCAAGAAATGAGGCCCATAGAAATTAAATTAATAGATGCTCATATAACTGGGTAGGAATAGAGTAATAGGAACAGGTGATCTAAATCCCTTAAGAGGAGGTTTCTAATGGTAAGAAATTGCAATACTATCCTCCAAAAGCTTGATGTCATCTCCTAATCTCATTATGAGAATTTCATTAGGAAGTTCTTTGGATAATTCTATTGACACAAATTTGGGCATATCTTATTCTTTTCTTCTTGGCTGTATTCTTATCAATGCAAATAGGTCTTCCAATATAACTTGCTAAAGAACTCAATCGAGTAGTCCAATGTAATTGATGTTATGAATTGTTTAAAAATTCACAAATAATTGTTATTGTTTTTGCATGCAAACAAGTGTTAACCCCTGAGGATTCCCAAATACAATCCCCTTCTTCCAGAACTTCTAGTTAAGGGCAGATAATGAGCTTGCCATCTAACTCTTTGGATGCTTTGAAGGTAAGACTCGAAGTGTGGTGATCACCAACCACCTTCTTTTATTTTTTCTAAGTTAAAAAGCAGGAGTTGATGATGGGGGATCGGTGGAGGGGGTTTGAGATGACAAAGGTAAAAATTTACCTTTGTCTTTGGTAAAAGAGGTTAGCATTGTGTAGGAGACATGCCTAGAAATAGAAAAAAAATAGCTTTGGCTAACAATATTGATTATATAGATTGCAATTGTTTACAATGTTTTAGGTACAAAGCAAACATCCCCAAAACACTACAACAAACAGATTCTTTCGTGATGAAAATAAACATCGCTAAAAAAGAAGCAATCATCACAAATATTAATTTGCAATGAAATAATATTGTTCCCCAAATTGTCGTCGAATCCCGGTAGTAAAATAACACCCGTGACGTTTTCCAGAAGGGAAAATCATACATGGTTTTGCGTGATGTTTATTTTTTGTAGATAAAAGTTTTTTGCCATGCAACTTTTTCGTCGGTATTTATGTTTAGTGACGATTTCATTCTGGTAGGAGAATACTTTTAGCTACTAAGTTTTTATTGTAGGGAAATATTTTTAGAGACGTTTCTATAAACGTAGATAAAAACTTTTTGTGATGAATTGGACTTTGGTTGCTAATAGGATTTTATGACGATTGTGTTTTAGTAGCCAAAAAGTTTTAGCTATGAAAACTTGGCTGTTGGAAAACCTTATTACCGATGTAGTTTATACGTAGTTAATTAGTTTTTGTGACGAATTGTGTTTGGTAGCTAATAGTATTTAGTGACAAAATTTAAATTTAAATTTAATAATTATTGTAATTGTTAAAAACGAATTTATTTTAATTTATTACAATTTTTAAGACATTTTGTGACGAAATTTTTTGATAGCTAATTTTTTTAGTAACATATTTTAATTTTGAAATTAATAATTATCATAATTGTTAAAAACAAATTTATTTTAATTTATTACAAATTTTAAGACTTTTTGAAATGTTTAAAATATTTCTTTATAATTAATGTTAGAGACTCTCATGTTAATAATAATAAATTGAAATAGAATAAACATATAAAAAGAAATGCATTGTATATAAAACAATATTTATACATCATTTAGAAACTAAGAGTCTACATCTGAGTCACTAGCATTAACATATGCAGAACCCAACATTTGTTTAACTAATTTTTAAAGGTTACTAATTTCTTTTAGTCTACGATTTAACTTGTCTTCTGTACGTTGTAATTTTGTCTTCAGTTCCTGGTTCTCCTCTTGAAGTGCTGTCAACAATGCTGATCGTGACGAAGAGGCACCAACAGTCTTAGGGCCATACCAAGGCTTTTGATATAGCCTGATTGTGTACCAAGGACATTGTTGCAAATGTCATCGACATTGGGTTGATTTCCCTTAGCCAATAAAGTCTGCAACAATTCCTGCATCTTGCCCTATAATGTAAAGTAGAAAATTGAGTTAATTAAAAAATTATTAGTTAATATTATATAGGAAAATAAATTGTAATATTAATTTGTTTGTACTTACATAATTACTTTGTGCTTCTTTAGACGTCCAACCTTGACCTTCCTTGTAGTGTGTATGCTTGTGCAGTGTGATCCTATTACACTATTGCCCTTAGAGTTATGTTTGATTCTACAATATAAATTTAATAAAATTAAACCAATTAGAATTTATTGTATTAAAAATAGAATAATAAATTGAACACGTTATATTTACTAATTCTTGTTGGACAACGACAAATGATCTGAAGCCAGTGTTATGCGGAGTTGTCATTTTTGCTCTGTTGACCTTGGTTTCTGACACTTTTCCTAAATTAAGAGAATTAGTCATGATATGTATAAATACAATTAATGGAAGAGAAAAATCAAACCTTTCCGATACATGTCTCCTGGCCTCTTCATCGAAAGGGAAAGACTGATAATATTTATGAAGATGATAGTGGTGATCCTTTACCTTTTGTTTCAACAGTGAACTAATACTGCTTGAAACCTCAAGCTACTTGATATCAATGATATTGAGCTTTATGTATGAAAAAACATATTAGATAAATTATTAATTTAGTTAAGTAAAATTGTAACACTTATAATGAAATGAATTGAAATATGACCGAAACTTTATCCAAAGTATTTTGCAGCAAGTTGTCTTCCTTCAACTGCTTGACATACTGAAGGCAAGGCAACTCATTCCTCACCACTATGCCCAACTCACTGGCCGATTTTGCAGCTTGAATTTTATCAACTGGGCGCCATTGCGTGGGGTCAATCGTGATTGACAACTTCATATTCATTGCAACATTCATCTTTTGCAAGTCTACTCCTTTTGTGTCTCATTTTCTGAGACCAATATTGGAACCTGAAAAAACAACATAATGATAAAAACACACTAAACATGTAATGAGAGCTTAAATGTAAATATGCTTGGTTATCAATAGCAGACCTGAAGATCCCTCATAACTACCAGACAATGTACCAAACAATGTTGGTAAAGGTTGTTGTTGCTGACTTTTCTCATAGTAGTTGTGTTGGAGAAACTTCATCGCCTGTTACCACCCTCTTTCCTTTATTACAACCAGGTGCCATTATAATCAACCTGTGTAAAACATCAACAACATCATACAATTATCTTCTTAACATTTCAAACAACAAAAACAATTTATTTACAGAAATTGTCATGATCAAGATTTTGAAAATCATCAATTATCGCAAAAACATATCTGAAACATTAAAAATATACTTATAGTCATCGTAAAATAACATAACTACAACATTAATAACATAAGACCTATAATTATATTATTAACATTTTAAACAATAAAACAATGAAACTTACATTCAATCATCATCATTAAGATGAAGAAAATCATCATCATTAACTACATTATCATTTGATTCTTCATCACTAATATATTCCAACAAAGTATCGTCATTGTCATTAATGTCATCCTGAGTATAGTCTTCATCTATTTGTAAGATAAGATGAGGTTGGACTTCATCTAATTGAACTACGTTGGGCTCGACATCTATCCTAAGGAATGATGATATATCTGCATCTTCTACTGTAATGCCTTCGTTATTGATCTCCAATCCAATATATTAATAGACTTCATCAGCATTTTCTTCCAATTCACCAATATCTCTTTCACAAACATCAAAGAAATTCCTTTATTAAAACTTTTGAACAACTTTCCAATTGTTACCCAACACAGTATCATTGACGTAGAAGACTTGTTTGACTTGAGTTGCAAGGACAAAAGGATCATTATCATATCATGTCTTATTAACATTTATGCTAGTAATATGTTCGTTCACTCTCATATCAGTTAGATCTAACCATTTGCGTTTAAGTAGAAAAACCTTCTTATCTTTGATGTGGTGCAGCTCTATAATTTCAGATATGACACCGTAGAAGTTTATGATTTCGTCGTCATGACATCCTTCAACGACAACTCCACTATTTTGACTTGTAACTCGACTTTCTCGATCTTGTATGTGATATCGCACCCCATTAACAATGAAACTTATGTATTTCTTCCCACAAATATGAAACCCACATGCCAAACTATTTAATGTAGTTGTCACTTCTTGCACATTACGGTTATATAATCGTATTATCTATACGACAAATTGAAAATGAATATGAGTATGAGACATATTCTCATATTTTCATAATATGTAATTAATATGAAACTTATTCGATTTCTAAACCATGATATAAACTTCTGCCGATGTCTTTCTTCAACATTAACGATCCCTTTGCTTCGAATTGTGTCCTTATTCTCTCTATTGAAAAAAAAACACAGTAACATCACAAAGTTAATGAAGCAAATTATAATATGATTGTTTGAATGAAAAGGAATATATATACACCATGTATGTATCGACGTTCTTGCAATTTTTCAAAATATACCAATGGGTAATTTCAAATTTGTCCTTACTTAACTTGATATATTTACCCGCACCAAGTGGCCTAACTTTCTGGGAGAAAATAGTCAAACCAACATCGTCATTGAAATCAAAGTTACGTTCTGGTCTATTAAATCTCGTCTGCACATAATTTAAGTACATTGAGCAAAAAGTCAAGCATTCATTTGTTATATCAACCTCTACAATAGACCCCTCTGATCAAGCTTTATTACATACATAACACTTAAGAGAGCATAAAAACCTAAACATAAACAGTTGAAAAGTTAGGAATTGTTACTGACAAAAAACATAGGGAAAACCTATTGAATTTAATATAAATTACCTTTCAATCGGAAACATCCATCGAAATTGAACCGATCTACCAAGTTTTGCTTCATATGGTAAGTGAATTGTCAAATAGACCATAACATCAAAAACCGATGGGGGGAATAATAGTTCAAGCTTACACAGAATCAATGCTATGTCTTTCTCCAATTTATCAAGCACCTAAACTTTAAGTGTCTTGCAATATAATTGCTTAAAAACTCTCCCACTTGACCTAAAGTAACAGGCACATCCTTCGGCAAACACCCACATATTCCAATAGGAAGTAGCCATTGCAAAAGTATATGACAATCATGACTTTTCAACCCTGACACTTTTCCCTCTTTAACATTCACACAATGGCCTATGTTAGATGCATACCCATCAAGAAATTTGATAGATTGGAGGAACCAACAAAATGCTTGTTTCTCATATTTTTGACATGTTGTAACAAGTAGGGGGAATAAAGAATGATCCATCATCTCTTCTTCTCAAATGTAAATATTTTCTAATATTAATGTCTTCTAAGTCTAGTCTAGCTTTAATAGTGTCTTTCGATTTTCCATCAATTCCCATAACAGTCCCTAAAATGGCCTCAGAAACATTTTTCTCAATATGCATGACATCAAGATTGTGCCTCAATAGTAATTCCTTCCAATATGTCAAGCTGAAAAATATGCATTTTTTTGTCCAATTTAGTTCAATATCATTTCTGTTACGCTTTCTATTACTTGGGAGTTTTCCTGGTGTAATGTTTACCAAATTTGACAGCTAGTAAATAATGTCATCACTCGACAACTGTATCAAAGCTTCACCTAACTCAACTGTGCTATTAAACTGTTTACTTCTTCGCCATCTGTGCCCATGTTCCAAATAACAATGATGAACCGTATAACATATTTTACCTCATATCCATGTTGAATATGTTTGATGATTACAGACAGGATAAGCCATATACCCTTTAATGCTCCAACCTGACAAATTCCCATAAGCTGGGAAATCATTTATAGTCCACAATATAGCAGCACGCGTTGTAAATGTGTTGCCCTCAACAACATCAAAAGTTTCTAATCTATATTACCATAGATCATTTAAGTCATCAATTAATGGTTGCAAGTAAACATCGATGTTCTTACTAGGAGCAGTAAGTCCTGGAATAAGTAAAGACAACAACATAAAAGGCTCATCCATACACTTCCATGAAGGTAAATTATATGGGACTAGAATTACCAGCCATATACTATATGAATTACTCATATTACCGAAAGGATTAAATCCATCTGAGGCCAATCTAGTCGAACATTATGACAATATTGTCCAAACTATAGGAACTTTCTATCCAACTCTTTCCTTGCCATTGAGTAATGTTATTATCAATGCATTTCTCTTTATGCCATCTTATATCTATGACGGTTTTTGTTGATATAAATAGCCTTTGTAATCGTGGCTTAACGACAAAGTATTGAAGGATTTTCATCGGTATATTTTTCCCTCTCCCAGCATTCACCCACCACCTTGATGTACCATAAATAAGACACCCGTAAAGTTCTTTACTTTCCTTCCAATAAAGAACACAGTCATACTTACAAGCATGAATTGAAATATATCCCAATCCAAGGTCCTTTAATAGTTTCTTCGTATCGTAGTAAGATCTCGGTAAGTTATGCCCCTTAGGTAATGCATCATTTAGTAAGTCAATTAATATGTCAAACGACTTATTGCTTCATTTGTTATAAACCTTCAAGTACAACCTCACAACAAATGAGAGGTTAGAAAAATTAGAGCACCTTAGATATAATTGTTCTTGAGCAACTTTCAATAACTTCTCAACATTATCTTTCGTCATACTACCAATTATGTTAGGCATTCCTATTTCATTCATAGTCTCTATATAATTCTAACAATCGTTTAACATCTCATCAATCCCATCATCACCATCCTCATTCATATCACAATCATGAACATCATTATTGTAACTCCGATCATAAGATGTATAGGCACTTGTGCTATTACTTGCTTCCTTACGTTCACCATGATAAAGCCATGGACTATAGAATTTGTCTATGCCTCGGATGAGCAAGTGATTATATACTACATCTTGACTTTGGAAGTCCACATTTAAGCAATCAATGCATGGGCAACGAATACTACAATCCTCACTCATTTGATCCTTTACAAATTGCATGAAACTCTTAACTACTTCTATGTACTCAGTTGACCATTTTCGATAAGACATCCAACTTTTATTCGTCTAGCTAAACAATACAAGAAGATAACAAAGTTATAATATGCATTTTCCGTTTTATATTAGATTTAAAAAACTTATGTTTAATATTACATGTAGTAAACAACATTGTTCCAGTTCATACGCAACAATTCAGTAAATAATATAAAACAAAATTGAAACGAAAACTGATATATAAAACTATGAAGGTTACTACTAATTCGTATACCTAAAGATGTATAGTTGTATGTGATTGTTAACTCCAGGCAAAAAGAGGAACACAAAATCTGCAAAATAGTATAGCCATGGAATTGGTGAACAACAAATTATATTATAAATAAATTGAAAACTATGAATTAAAGTTTAAACGGCCTATAACAACAACAGTAACAACGACAACGACAACAACGACGACGACGACAACAACAACAACAACAACAACAACAACAACAACAACAACAACAACAACAACAACAACAACAACAACAACAACAACAATAATAATAATAATTATAATTATAATAATTATAATAATAATAATTATTATTATTATTATTATATACATTAAGAAAATAAAACGATAACCGATATATAAAACAATGAAAGCTTTACTAATTTGCATACCTGAAGATATATAGTTGTATGCTATTGTTGGCTTCAAGCAAAAAGAGAAATAGAATCTACAAAATAGTATGGCCATGGAATTGGTAAAAAACAAATTATATTATAAATAAATTGAAAACTATGAATTAAAGGTTAAACGACCTACAGTCATATTTAATATGCATAGACATTATCATGACATAATTTATAAAAATCTAAATTTTGCTCAAAGAATAAAGATTAGGATATGCCAATAATTAACACATATATTTATGTGTTTCAATAAGTTAAAACAGTGGAATTTAGTCTTGGACCCTTCAATTTTTTTACATGATCTTTGTCAACGTAAGTGCCAACTTGCTGAAAAATTTTGATTTCTTTTCGTACTTGCAGTGGGAAAAGAATGGACTTTTACGTTGTAAGAAATTGTATACAAAATCTCTTCTCTCTTTTTGGGAGATTTTGTGCATAAAGCGGTTAGTTTGGGGTTTCAATTTGGGAGGTTTAGTTAAGATGTAAAATCACATTCGATTACAACTGTACGGTAGCTAAGAAATGGGAGCAAATTATTCTTCATGGCTTAGGATTTTGGATTATTTAATTTAGTTTATTTATTTTTAATATTATTTACTTATTTAAACTTTATCAAACTCATTCTATGTACCTGTCTACTTTTAAATAAAAAAGTTGTCCCTCCTCTACTTCTTTTTTTTTCCTCATCTCAATGGTTACTTCATTTGTAGAATTGACTATTCAAAGTTCTTTTTTTTTAATTTCAACAATAAGATAAAATAATATGAAATTTCCTCAAATGTAAAATTAACCTAATATTTTAAAAAATATTTAAAAACGACCCTTAAGTTAGATGGAACTATTAGGATTCTATCAATTTTGATGACTCTTTAACTTTTTTATTAAGAAGCCATATTAATCTTAAAAGTAATGTTTCAATTGGATTATAAATATATATAAATTTATTAAAAATAGTTATCCTAACATCTAAGCCACAAATATTTATATATATGGTTGGTGAGTATTAATTGATAAAGATAAGTCTTTACAATATGATGCATCCAAATTGTAATGTAAAGAGTAAATTAACTTGAGTTGTAAAACATTTAAATAAAATATTTGGCTTTCATTTCATAGAAATCTCACATTCATTTCATAAAATGGATGGGTGAAGACTTTAGACGAACAGCTTGTGAGCAGAACATAAAACACACCTAATTTAACCATTTCTCTTTCTTCACCATCCCTAACACAATGCAACACAAAAGCAACAATATCTGTCTTCAATCCCTAGAAAAAACTTCAAAAATTGAAGACAACAGCATACATTCATTATTCGGCAACATTAACAGATTACGATAGTCAAACCTAGAAAAAATGAAAGAAAACTTACCAGATACGGCGAAGAACAGAAAACAACCGAAGATAGAACAAAAAATTGACAAGAATAGGAGAGGGAGGTGGTGAAGAATCGAAGGAGAAATGTGGCAAAATGTTTTAGAGAAACGAAGGCAGATGCGAGGGAGGAGGGGGGAAGGTTGGTGGTATTGATAAAAATTCAAATGGTACGACGTTGTTTGTCGTTTAAAATTTTTTTGACGTTGCAACATTCAGCGATGAAACAAGGAATCGTCTAAAATGCCAAACATTTAGCTATGATATAAAATCATTGTCGCCAATAGGTTTGGAAAAAGGCAAAAACGACATATTTATGTTATTCTGATAGGCCACATTTTGTGACGATACCAATATTCGTCACAAAATGACATGCTTTTGCTACGAACATCTAAAGCGTTGCAAAATATACAACATTTTGCTACTAATTTCTTAAATCGTTGCCTAATCTTAATAATTTTACTACGAGTTTTTGTAAACGTCACCAAAACCCAAGCCTTTTCTTTCTAATTAATTAACATATATTAGTTTTTCCTATTACCAATAACAAAAAGAAAAATTAATCTTCTCAATTATATATGTAATTGTTCTTCGCTTGCTTAATTTTTGGGAATGACTAATCTTTAAATATAATTTGCATCAAATAGTTTTATAAATATATTACAATGTGTTCATATATTAATTACAATCATTAAAATTTTTATTTATTCAAATAAGTTTTTTGAAATTATATTAATGAACATGTATTATTTTAAGACAATGTTATTTTATTTGAACAGTCAACCTATTAATTTCCAAATAGTTTTCAAATGAATCATTTAATTTTTAATTCAAATCATGTTTTATTTAGAATAGAAAAATAAATTTATTAAAAATTATTTATGAATTGACAACCTTTAGCAATGAACAATGTATTAGTCACTCCATCTGATGATTGTCGACTAAATACAACAATTCATAGCAAATTAATTAAGATTACTTCCAAATAACTACATTAAACAATAAACGACGTCATTTACCTAAACTACAGAAACGAAGTCATTTTGTATTAGGGTTTCAAATTCACACATCATAAAAGCCTTTTTAACATTCTCGTTTAAATAGTTTTCTAAAATCCAAAAACCTCTCCTACATACCAACGATCACCGACGCCTTACTCACATATCAAAGCTATTTACTTCATCAAAACATGATCTGTATTCCTATCACTTCTTTTTTATTATTTGTTGTATTTTCATTTATGGTTATCAAGTTCTTCTACATTTTTAATTGACGAGATCGAGTCTTTGTTTGTCAATTAAATATAAAAGTTGTGATTTTAATCATTTGATGGTAGATCTAGACGTTCTTTTTGTAGATCTGTACATAGTTTTTTTTTTTTGGTGCTAAAGTTGATTTCTTTGTCTTTTGTATATGATGTTTTCTAATTTTCATGTTATTTGTTTGTGTATAATTATTTGGACATTGTAGTTGGACAGTTAATTTTGCTAAGCTAGTCTTCAGAGTCGAATCAGTTTTGTTTACCTCATTGTTACTAAATCTTCTCAGCTTGTTTCTGGATTTTCTGTACTGAGGAACTTATGTAAATGCATCCTGCTTGCCATTTGTGACTTTGGGCTTTCCTCTAGTCCTGTGAAGCACATGGGTATTTTCTTAGACAACTCAAAATAGGTAGACTGTGCCAATTTTGTGTGTTATTGTCCTGATTTAGGGGGCTTGATCTCGAAAAAGTTGCATTGATTAGTCCTTATATCTTATGTGACTTCATGCTTATTATGATTATTCACTAAAACCTTTAGGTGTTTATTGTGAGTTCTTAATTATGCATTTGATGTATGAGTTGTGTTTATAGTTGTATTTTGAAGATGATTTATTGTCTATCTTTGTTATTTTTTATATCTATCTTGCCACTCACGTTTAACGTTTAATCTCATGAAGGAATGTCGACATGGAGACTAGTTTCAGATGGTTTGTCCCTGCTGAGCAAACCAACACTGAAAAAGAAATCTCTAGTTTATATACTAATCATTGTTTCCCTTCCATGGTAGATCTTCTGCTTCAAGATGTTTAGTATCATCCGAACTATATCACTTTCCTTATTATTTACATCTTATTTCCTTTTATGAAGCTATTATATATATTCACATTTGATGTATTATACTACATGTTATTTTAAGCTTCCTTCAGTCTTGAAGGTGACATATATGCCCCGCCATAAAGGATTAGAAAAATCGGTTGATTTGGAAAATTCATCAATTCTGAATACTTCGTCTACTCATGCATATATGCATGTCACCCTAATTTCAGTTTATTTAATGGTACTAATATGACAATATCTAACTTCTATTCTGATTGTATTTTAGGTACTAAATCTAGCGACTTATTCATTCCATCCTCTAAAAATTTAGCTATAGCGGAAAAGTTGTTGCAAGAGGGTGTGAAAAACCCTACACTTGAGGGAACCACTTTTATTGTTTCAATTGGTGAGTTTGAACGTGCCAAGACTTTCTAGGGAATCCAGACATTGGGGACTCATTTACCTTTACCGAATCTCCTTTTACTTGGAATCCAAAAAAATAATTATATCATTGTCAGTTAGCAAGTCAATCAACTGAACTCAGCTTTAAAGTTTATTTATTGTTGTATCTGTAATAATTTGTCAAACAACATATTACTACTTAGGGGTCAACTTGCGTACTATTAAATATGGATTGTTATTGTTCTAATTCTATTATTGTATGATTTGGGTAACTTCTAATTCAAACTTCGTACTATATTGTTTTATAACTGTATTGCTATGATATATCATATTATTATATTCATAAAATTAATAAACATTTTTATAACTTATTTGCCAATTTTGTAAATATTAACTGTTTAACACTTAAAATTATGTTGACAATTTTTTTAATAATACGTTGTAAACATTCAAATAAAATCTTCAATAAAACATATTTTAACTATGATAGATTATAAAAATGTTATCTTAAAAATGTTTGAAAATGTCAATCATTTGGCGATGATTTCCACAATTCATCACCAAATGTAAGTATTCAGTGATGTTTTCTAGAATTCGTCACTGTATGTGCGCAATTGGTGATGATTACTAAAAATCATCGCTGAATATTAGACATTTAGTAACAATGACAAATAATCGTCACTGAATATTTAAGCTTTTGTGACTAAATAAAAATTTCCTCACGAAATATTCACTTTTGGTGATGCTCAAGAATATCGTCGCTAAATATACAACCTATTTGGTGACGATTTACGGGATTCATCACTACATGTTTGTCTGATAAGTTATATTGACGTTTGCCAAAAACTTCGCCATTTTCTTATTTAGCAACAAATAAGTTAAATCGTCACCCATTCTTCTACATTTGGTGACGATGTAATTTAATCATCACTAAATATTTCGCATTTGGTAACAATTGTTTCTATTCATTGCTAAAGGATTTTTTTTTGTGCAAAGCTTTTTGTATTCGTCGGTAAACGTCAAGTTTTAGTGACGACTTGTATTTAACATCGCAATATGTTCTCTTTTTGCGACAAATTTCGTTTCATCGCCAAATAAATCATCGGCAAAGGGTCTGTTTGTTGTAGTGAAAAATACTAAGTAGTTATACCAATTCTTTCGATGTATTTGAATCAAATTTATTAACAAACAATAGAAGTCACCAAACACAAACTACTCCATATAGCTTGACAGGCTTCATCATTTTTGCTTTTAAAAGCATAATATGCCAAATAAAAGCAGTACAAAATCAAATGTACGAACATAACGCAACTATAATAAACATAAAAATCAGTTGTCAATCTCACATGAAAGATCACTTTATTCATATTATTTGCGCATTACTCCATCAAACGCCTGGGCTGGTGGTGCCGTCATTGCGACTCCTTGATTTTGTTTCTCCAAATTTGCCTGCCATCCTGTACATTTCGTAAAAGTATAACTAAGAGATTAAGTATAATTTATTGAACACCAATCTGCTGTCGCCAAAAACAAATTAATAGGTAGACATGTCATTATAATCAATTATAAATTGACATGCACAAAAGAAAATTAATACACGTGATCTTAATTTGGCCTAAAAGATTTTGCCAGCTTGATAGAAAAAGTGCTTTATTTAGGACAAGATTCTAATTTCTCATTTACATTTATTATCTCTTCTAAATTTATGATATAGTAGTATGTATAAAGTTTGACTTGATACATATATACATACGTATTATGCTTTATTAGCACTCCAATCATTAAATTTTTAAAGCAATAAATCTCTCTTCAACACTACGTAAAATTTGTAATACATAATTTACGTGAATTTCAAGTAAAAAGGCTTCTTAAAAGAAAGTATATATATGGAATAAGATACGAATTTCATATTGTTGATGCAACTGGAAGAGAAAGAAAATCGGGAAAAGGTTAACCTATGGACATGTCAAAGCCGCGGTTTTGGAGCTCCCGATACTCCTGACAGAGGGCACAGGGCTCGCAACAACAGTGAACCCAAAAATCTTTACAGGGAGTCTCTTCTAACATGTATTCCTTCCTCATTTTAGACCTGGTAATCCACGAGTATAGGCCAGAACAACCCGTTGCGCATGCAAGTATGGCGAAAACCCCTCCGCTCATTAGAGAAGCTGCAACCAAAAGATCAATTGCTAAAACTGGTCAATAGCCATTACACAGTCAAAATAAAAAAACTCTTTCAACTCGTGACTTTTGCCATTGGACTTGTCTTAGCTTGCTGAAACTATTTAATACCAATGAAATAGATATTGTCGTACTAACTTGTTTTTCCTTTGTCTACGATATCAGCAATCCTGCAAAAAGTGATGCACGGACACCATGCTGTCAGGCAACCTACGTCAAGTGTAACAAATAGTAATGTTAGAAAACCGGCCGTTTCTAGCTAGGATTCAAAACTTAGGGAAGTATTTAAACTTTTGATATAAAAAAATTAACTAGGAAAGTAATTTTATGGCAGAAATTTACAACTAGGCATATCGGAGAAGCAGTCACAGAGGCCTGACGACCAGGGCACCTCTTGTCCATACTGTAAATGAACTGGGTACTCGTTGTTTGCGACTATTGGAACACCATTTACTGGATGCTGCTCTAATTTGGTATGATGCATTGTGATTTGTACTATGGAACTTGACAAGAAGAGCTTATGGTTTTAATTAAGGAGGGCTGAGAAGGTTAAACGATGATATTGCTGTTACTCTTGGCAAGGTTTGAGTAGCGCTGGTCACGGAACATGATATATATACATACAACGCCGCATAACATGACTATAGTCGCCGCGTTCTATACAATTGTTGAATAATACTCGCCAATTTTTTTAATTATACATATCCAAGTTGAAAGAATCTGCACGTGTGATAATCCTTGGAAAAATGTTTCAGTAATGAATTAAAATAAACACGAAGAAAAAATTCTCAACATAAAGTCCATGACTAGTACTTGTTTTGGTACATCATGACCAACATTTACGATGAGAATTGTAAACAACAAACCAAATGCGTTCAGATTATTGTTTTCATTCGGCCTCATTTTAAATAATTCTCTTACATTTTGTTGTTCGCGGATTTACAATCTAACCACAGAAAGAGGAAATGAAAAAAGATGTAGATCATTCATAAAGAAAAAGATTCATAGCCTATATTATCGTAAAGATTCATGTGGAAGTCACATCCTACGCCTGTAACAGTCTCATTTAGAAATGAATTTGATGTTTCCATTTGGGGGTTCCACATCTCTCTTCCATATTAAGCAAACACGGAGAAAAGCATTACAAGATGCAATTGACATTTGAAGATGAAATGCGATGGTAATTGCACCATTGAGAATGGGAGTCAAGGTTTCAGCTTTCAGCTTTCAGCCGCCAGTCTAGAACCGCAATTAAAACGAGTAGAGTTGTGTTTCTTTGATTCGTCACTTTTCGCCATGACGCCGACTATTCAACCAGCCATTCAAACAAATGCATTTAATATTTGAAACATGATCTTGGGCTTTTTAATTGTTTTTGAAGTTGAACTAGAGTCAAACTCTTATTGAGCCCAAGTTTTATTCGGAAATTATTAGCTTAATACATCTGCAAAAGATTAATAAAAGAATTTTATGAATTATTTCGAATTGAATAAAACTATAAAATCCTGTAGAAATCTCGCTAACATACAAAATCTGGAGAGATTCAATAATATCGGACTAAAAACTCACGAACAATATACGTTATGCAACACGGATTTTCCTAATGCAAAAACATAGTATAAAGCTGAGAAAATGGGTGCATTTCTGTGGAAGGATTCACTAAAAAATAAAAACAGAGGAACATAAAATTTAAAGAAGTCCATGGGAGCCGTGGAAATTCAATATAATTGCTTACTTTATTTTTGAAAGACCGAGTCTGAATATCTTACCACTACAATAGATCAGGTTATCGGCGCCGAAACAAAATGTCACTAAATATTAAAACATCGTTGTAAATATTAATATGCGACGAAAAATAATCGTTGCCTTAATGATTGTAGAATCTCGCATTACAACAAATTGGGTTTTTAGCGACGAATTTAAATGTCGCTAAAGAAAGGAAAATCGTCGCTATTATTAATATGTGACGAGTATATTTCGTCACCAAAATCGTCGTCAAATCTCTATAGCAAAACAACATTGGCGATGCTTTACGTTAATCTTCCCGAAAATATTTTTGCGACAAAAATAATTCGTCAGCAAAAATTATTACCAACGATAGAGAGGAACGTCGGTAATGGTTTTGCATAACGTTTCCTTTTGGTAGATAAAATTCTTTTCCCACGAAATCTTACGCGTCGGTATTTACTTTTAGTGACAATTTATCTTTGGTAGCAAAAAACTTTTAGCTACCAATTCGTCACGTAGGGAAATGTTTTTAGAGAAGCTTTTTAAATGTAGGTAAAAATCTTTTGAGATGAATTAGGTTTGGTCGCTAATATGATTGTGTGACGATTTTGTTTATTGGTGGCAAAAAAGTTTTAGCTACAAAATGTTTTCTTGTATCAAAATCTTTTTATCGACGTTGTTTATACGTAGTGAATTAATTTTTGTGACGAATTTGATTTGGTAGCTAATAGTATTTAGTAACGAAATTTAATTTTTAATTTAATAATTGTTATAATTTTTATAAATGGAATTATTTTAATTTATTACAATTTTTAGGTTTTTTTGACCAATTATTTTTTATAGCTTATATTATCAATTTTTGATTTTGAAATTTATAATTATTATAATTGTTAAAAATGAATTTATTTTAATTTATCACAAATTTTAAGACAATTTTAATATTTTGTAAATAATCATAAATTGAAATAAAATAAACATATAAAATGGAAAGCATTATGTTTAAAACAATATTTACATCATTTACAAACCAAGTGTCTGAATCTGAGTCATTAGCATTAACATATAAAGAACCTAGCATTTGTTTAACCAATTTTTTAAGGTTACTAATTTCTTTTAGTCACCGATTTAACTTGTCTTCTACGCATTATAATTTTGTCTTCAGTACTTAGTTCTCCTCTTGAAACGCTGTTAACAATGTTGGTCGTGAGAAAGAGGCTCCAACCGGCTTAGGGCCATATCCAAGCCCTTTGATATAACTTGATCGTCTCCTAAGGACATTGTCGCAAATGTCATTGACATTGAGCTGATTTCCCTCAGCCAATGACACCTGCAACAACTCTTGCATCTTGATCTATAATGTAAAGAAGAAAATGCAGTTAACTTAAAAATTATTAGTTAAGGGAAAAAAGAAAAAAATTGTAATATTAATTTATTTGTACTTAAATAATTATTTTATGCCTCTTTCGACGTCCAACCTTGCCTTTCCTTTTAGTGTGTGTGCTTGTACAGTGTAATCCGGTCACACTGTTGCCCTTGGTTTTGCGTTTAACTCTACAATAATTAAAATAAAATTTAACCAATTAGAATTTATTGTATTAAAAAATAGAATAATAAATTGAATACGTTATACTTACTAATTCTTTTTGGACAACGACAAATAAGCTGGAGCCAGTGTTATGCAGAGTCGTCATTTTTGTTCTGTTGGCCTTCGCTTTCTGACACTTTTCCTAAATTAAGAGAATTAGTCATAAAATGTATAAATACAATTAATGGAAGAAAAATATGAACAGAAGAAAACAAACCTTAAACTGCGGTGAAGCCCAATAATCACACAATTTATTCCAGTTTTCTTCAATCTCTCTTTTTGGAACATGTCTTCTGGCCTTTTCATCGGAAGGGAAAGACTGATAGTATTTATGTAGTCGATATCGATGATCCTTCAGCCTTTGTTTCAACAGTGAACCAACACTGCTTGAAACCTCAGGCTGTTTGATATCTACAATATTGAGCTTCATCTGTGAAAACACGTATTAGATAAGTTATTAATTTAGTTAAGTAAAATTGAAATACTTATAATGAAATGAATTGAAATAATACCGAAACTTTATCCAAAGCATTTTACAACAAGTTGTCTTCCTTCAACTGTCTGATATGTTGAAGGCAAGGCAACTCATTCCAAACAACAATGCCCAATTCACTAACTAATTTTGCTGCTTGGATCTTATCAACTGGGTGCCTTTGTGTCAGGTCAATAGTCACGGACAACTTGGAATTCATTACAACATTCATCCGTTGCAACTCAAGTCCTTTTGTCTTTCCTCTACCTCGTTTTCTAAGGCTAGTATTGGAACCTGAAAAAACAAAATAATAATTAAAACACACAAACATATAATGAGAGCATAAATGTATATATGCTTGGTTATCAATAATAAACCTGAAGATCCCTCATGACTACCAGACAATGTTGGTAAAGGTTGTTGTTGCTGAATTTCCTCGTGCGATGATGCAATTGCTAGTTGTTATGTTAGAGAAACTTCATCACCTGTAAGCATCCTCTTTCCTTTGTTACAACCAGGTCCCATTGTAATCAACCTGTGTCAAAATCAACAACATCAATAATATCAGAAAGTAGACAACAAATACAAAAATTCATCAATTACCGCAAAAACATAGCTGAAACATTAAAAATATGCTTATAATCATCATAAATAAATATAACTACAATATCAACAACATAAGACCTATAATTATGTTATTGCATTTGAAACAATAAAAACAGTGAAACTTACATTCAATCATCATCATCAAGATGAAGAAAATCATCATCATTAAGTAGATGCTCATTTGATTCTTCATCGTTAATATATTCCAGCAAAGTATCGTCATTATCATTGAAGTCATCATGAGTATAGTCTTCACCTGTTTGTAAGATAAGATGAGGTTGGATTTCATCCAGTCGAACTATATTTGGCTCGACATCTCTTCTATGGAATGAAGATATATCTGCATCTTCTACTGTAATGCCTTCATTATTGATCTCCAATCCATTATGTTGATAGACTACATGTAGCACCCCACTCCTGCAGGACCCGAACCTGACATCGGTGGTGATATCCGAGACCGTGCCTCACGAGGGTGGCGTGCTAAGGCACTCAATCATTCAGATCTCTTTACAAAAAATCTCTTAATTGAATCGATATATACACTTGCGGAAAATCCTTAATCAATTGAGTCAAATCGGGCCCATTTTTATTCATAACGTTTTCAATCACAAACTCTTTACAGTACCACATAAAACATTTGTACAGTAGTTTCAGAATCTACAATTTTATACAAAATAGAAAAAGACACAACTGCAGATGCCAACTGATCCCAACCTCTATTCTTCACTTATGTTGTAGGTATACTCCCGTTGGCCTAACAGGGTATTCTTCTGATCCTGAAAAATAATTGCAAATTTT